>PVJX010008190.1:0-66904 GCA_004027295.1 Dolichotis patagonum | reverse complement strand
CCTGCTCAAAGTCTTCAGTAGGCTGTTATGTTAGATGGAAATGTAGTATTATATTCACTGTCTCTGAATTTGTTCTATTTAAAACACTTTGTCCTGGGCTTTCCTTTTTTGATACTTACATATCAAAATTTTTAAATAAATATAAGGAGAAATTTTTAAATAAATATAAGGAGAAATGAGTCAATTTAGAGTAGCATTTTTTAACCTCAGCACTAATGAGATCTTGAAATAGATAATTGTGTTTTGTAGTCCTGTGTATTTAGCAGCATCTCTGGCTCCCATCTGTGGGAAGCTATATCTCTTCCCCAAAGTTGTGACAATCAAAAATGTCTGCAATAAAGACATTGTCAGACCAGGGATATAGCTCAGTGGCACAGTCCCTGCATGGCTAGTACAAGGTCCTGAGTTTGATTCCTGGTGTCAAAAAGAAAGAAACAAAGAAACAAAGAAATGTCAAATGCATGACTACCCCGAGAATAGTGCATTACCCTACTTGTTTGAAGCACAAACAAGAATAATAGTGGGACATAGCGTGGCAGAAGTTGTGCAGGTCGTATTAATGATCTAGTCCTATGTTATGCTCAGTGGGCGAGAATGCCCCTGGCTGGCATCAGAGCTGAGTACCTTCAGCCCACCCCACCTTTGTCACCACTTCATAATCATTTCAAGTGGCTCTGCCTAAGCGAGTCAGTGAAAATCCCAACTTTGTAGGTGGCTGGTAGCCCTGAACTGTGAGCATGTTGTGTGGGGACTTGCCCACCCTTTGCACCAGTGTACAAATTCAGTGAAGGCACTCTGCCTAGTCCATCCCAGCCCTGTGACAAAATGTCAGGTCACCAGAAGTCAGAATAAGGAACACGGAGTCACAGTCTCTTTCACTGAGGAGCTAGCACGTGCTTTTGAGATTTTAAACGATAGTGCACCCCAGAGCTGTCGCGTGAGCGAGGTTTAAACCTGCATTGGGCAGCAGCTCTGGTGAGGACTGCTGGGTGCTTTCATTAATTGGGCTCAGGTTAGATGTGTTTCATTTAAAAGCAGCCGTGATCACTAATGGAATGACCTCCGCGTCACTTGCTGCTCCGAAGCACCGGGCAAGATGGCTCTTCTTAGGGTGGTGTGTTTGCCACTTGCACTGATACCAAATGCTGACAAAATATGGTCCGTGGCTTTCCACTGAGCTCTGCCTTTTAAAAGGAAATTTTGCTTTTGTTTTTAATAAAGAGGCCCCAGGCTTAGGAAGCTCAGGGCTTCGCCTTGCTTCAGTGACTGCTGCAAAGGCCCAGGATTTGGGAGAAGTTGGGTTTTGTTTTCCTCTCTATTGCTTTTCTTCATTCTGTTGTCTCCACAGTTTTGAGAGAGAGAGAGAGAGAGAGAGAGGGAGAGAGAGAGAGGCTGGGTGTCCAGGCTGCTGCCCAATGTCCATTTGATTTGGGGCTCATAAGTCCCCATTGTGGTCTCTCTGGGCCTCACCCCAACATGCACACAACCTGGACCCTGACTTTTCCTCCCAAGGGTTCCCCTCATGCTGACTCAGAACAATCTCGCAATAACAATAACACTAGCATAACAACAGGGTCTTTTTGATTGGTTACTGTTCCCTGCCAAGCAGACACACAGTGATCTGCTGAAATGTTAGCTTAGGCCCTGGCCCTCTTCTGCAGAATCATTTCTCCAAGCAGAAGTCTCCTCTGTGTCCAGGGAGGGCTTGCCCTCCTCACTGCCCCCACCTTGCCCTCCTCCTTCCTCTGGCCCTGGCTGCCTCAGCCTGTTGCAGACGCTCCTGGGATCCATTTGGATGTCTTTGCCCTTGTTATCACTTTTCTTTCTCTCAACATCTGAGAGGCTTATTGTCTCTCCTCTTTTGGGTCTTGACTTGAAAGCTGTATCTTCCACAGGGTCATTCCTGACTCTACTGTTAAAGGTGATCTCTTCCTCCTGCCCTGCCTCCCTCTCTGCTCTGTTTGTCCTCCACAGCTTTAGCCTCCTCCAGCACACGTTTCATATGGATCTCCCTTTCCCAGAATCCAACTCCAGAAGGGCTGGGAACTGTGCCTGTTCCAGTTACTGAGGTGCTTCCGCACCTGACATGGAGGTGCCTTCAATAAACCCTGGAAAATGAATGACCGAATGAACATACCACCCGTGGTAGCAGAGTGGGTCTTGTGGGTTGGAAGGTGCATCTGTGTGCACCTTTTCCTTATTCTGCATCACAACTCCATGAGGTTGCCTGGGCAAGTGTTGTTATCCCTACTTTCCAGACAAGGAAAATGAGACCCAAAGATATCCAAGGATCTGCCTGGGTTTGAAGAGCTAGGAGTGGCAAAGTTTCAACTCACTTCCTTTGTCTCTTGAGCTGTTTACCTTTGATATCTGACATCGCTGGCTCAGACTTCTAGAATACTAGGGCAGTAGCAGATAAAACCCAGACTTTGGGTATTTACCTGGGGAAGTAGCAAATTGTAAGATCCTCCTTTCTCCTGATACCCACACCTCACTCATAGGCTGCTCCCCGACTAGCCCGTTTCTGCAGGCCTTTGGCATAATTAGCCTGCAGGCCTTTGGTTGGCCCTGATGCCGTAACTGGTAAGAAGCTATCCATTACTGCCTCTCGTTAGGACAGGCGACACGAGATGAAATATTTTAGGTGACTCATCTGGCCTAATTTAGAAAGGCTCTGTAAGGCTAGAGCCTTTGATTTATCAGGCAGAAGTATCTGTTATCAGAGAGATCCACACACGGACTTATTTATTATCCAGAATCTGTTTTTAATTTCGGAGATTGTTTACCTAAACTGCTGTATGTCAGATTCCAGGACGGATTTCTGCTTAGCATTTAATTTTAGATACTTGCCATGGCAGACAGTAAAAAATGGGTCTGCAGAATTTGTAGTTTCATTATGAATCTCACCTCCTGGCAGCCCCTACCAGTAGTTTGTCTTTGAAATCTCCTTGGTACTTGTTAACCCTGTTCTGCTATGAAAGAGATATAGTTTATTTATTGGACTTTGCCCATTTATGAAAAAGTACAGAAATTATTAATGGTTTAGTATCTATTAATGCATTACTTGGGTGGAATTCAAATTCTGATATTTATGGTAAACCCCTTTATAATGAAACGGGCTGAGAATCACCTCTCTTGCTCCTTAAATTTGGAAGGCTTTAGATGCCTTTGGAATTGCTCTCCATGAAATATGAGCCTTGCTGGCTTTATATTTACACCCATAAATAAGAAATAAGTACTTTGGGTTGGAGGAGAAATAATTAAGAATATTTGTGTAGATAATAAAGAGGAAATGGTCCAGTTTGGTGAACTGTGTACTTGGGAAATGCCAGGGGCAGCTGGAACCTGGATGAGAGATGTGGGAAAGAGCAGGACTAGGGGACAGTGAGTATGGTGGACTTCTGGGGACAGCGGGGAGGGAGGCCCTATGGGGGCATCAGATGCACAAAATGTAAGTCTGGGAACCTGGTTTGGATTTCAGGTCTTCCCTGTGCAGCCGATCTCTACAATGGCAATTGCTGGACTTTTCTGGAACCCAGGCTTCTCATCTGTAAAATGGAGCTACTATGTCACAAAATCAGGGAGAAAAACAATGAAACAATGTCAGTTTAAAATTTCCAAAAGTAATTCACAGATGTGCATTCATGAGGCCTCCAGAGAGGACTTGGCTAGGTCAAAAGTGCAAGAATATATGTATATATATAAATATTTGTCTTTGGGGGCATGTTCATATATAATTGCTTGTGGTTAAGCAAGAGATACAGCACATCAGATAGGTACTGAATAGTGAGATTAAGATGGAAATTTGAAAACTAGAGTCTTAAAGTACGATGAATAAGTATTTCTTACCCATCAAGGCTCCTTTGCCCTTGGAAGTCCATTTTTGTCATTAGCTCAAGGATTTGGGCAAATCTCTGCATTTCCATGTGTAGTACGGACTGTCAATCAAAACACATAATAACACAGAAGAATCTCAGGGATGCTCTTGTTGAGGGATGGCTAGTAACTCTTACTGCGTATGATAACTGCATGGTGGTGGCTTCTGAAAGTGCCTAATCGGAAAAACTCGAGTGACAGCCACTTTCAAAAGGAAGGAGCCTATGATTGCTAAGTGATGCCTACCCAGGTTGATGAGTGGGAGTAATGGTGCTGTCATTCACATCCTCTTGGCTTTTTGTTTGTATAAGGAAGTTAAAGCTTAGTTTAATCAAGCTACCTGGCCAACCTCAAATAGTTATAGGTGGGCTGGGAGTACAGCTCAGCGGCACAGCGCCTGCCTGGCAAGCGCGAGGTCCTAAGTTCGATTCCCAGTTCCAAAAACAAAACAAAACATAGTTAAAAGTGAGCCACGAATGGCAGTTAGTCTTTGACCTCCAAACCAAATGCCACTAGGTTGCAAAACATTGCCTCAATAGCCTCAGTCACCTCCGTGTTCCTGCAGAGCACCCAGGTATACAGTTAGCTGTCCCTGACTTCTCAGGTACTAATTTAAGTGGACAAGGTGTTACACTTCCTTGAAGTTTGTAGTGGCCTACATAGAAAGCTAAGCCCAATAAACTGTATGTATTGAGGACTATGGTATCAATATTGATTGATAACTCATTTATTTAGCATCGTCAGTGTCCCAGGCCCTGGGCCGTGTGTTTGATGTCTACTATCTCGTTGAATCCTAACAAAGTTACCAGTAAGTGATAGTCTCTCTGTTACGCACATGAGAAAAAAATGGGGTCTAGATAGATTAAGGAACCCTGTAGTTTCACAAGCTGGCGAGTGAGAAGGTTCCACGGACCCAAAAGCCTGTGTTGTGAGCACTGCACAGGTATGAATACATCTCCTATGGGCTTGTGGACGTGACCATTTACAGGGATAGTGCACGTGCATGTCTATCACAAATACAGAGTTGCATTTCAAGCATGAAGAGAAGCTTAGGGAAAGCCAGTATTGATTGACGGATGGTCAACATTGAAAAATTGAGAGTAATTTTTTCATGTACTATATGTGCTGCTGAAGAAAGCACTAGTACAGGAATCCTCTATCTGTTTCTGTGTATTCTGTTGTGAGTCTAGCAAGAGTCAGATAGAATTGGGTAGATGATTCCCCAGGTCTTCATATATGGGCATGGTGGGCAAGAATGAATCTCAAAATGATTGGTAAAAATGAAATTTCTGACCAGTGCACCTGCCATGCTGATTTTCTCTAGGGTAAAGTTTCTTGACTTCAGAGGAAAATGATCCCTGATCCCAGAGGAAGACTTCAGGTCTGTCAGTTTGATTCTAAGTGGTAACATGAGTGGGCAGACTCATTCTGGGAGGCCCAGGGGCTGTGAAGACCCAGCTCCCCAGGGGCTGGCGAGTGGGTTTGTACTGAGCCTCTTTCCTGTGTGGTGGAGGCCTAAGCCCAGATCATTGTATTTACCCAACTAGTGCACTGTGTTTCCCAAGAGAGCTCCGTTCTTGGAATCAGCTCCAAAGTAATTCATCTCTCTTATATTCTGGCTTCATACTGGCTTTAAGTAGTCATGTAATAGGGTATTACCTTAACTTTTAGATTAATTATCGAAAAAAATAAAAATTAACAAGGTGTCTGCTACCCATATCAGAACTGGTGGGGAGGCGAGCTATGGCTCCGCCCAGGTGATCCCTGCCTGGGCAGTGAGTTGGCCTCTTCCTAGACGTGGTGTGGTCTGCAGCCCTAGCTGGGATCATCTAGGAGGGAGCTCTGACGGCTCTGCCACCCAGGGGAAGATCTGTGCTCGGGAGCTGGGAGTGCCCCTTAGGAAAGGAACTCTGCCTTTACCTGCCGCTTCCCAGCTCCTCCTTCCTGACTTCCTTCAGCGTGGTTTCCTTTTGATCAAAATGAAATCCAGAGGAGGGAGAGAGTAACCCCGTACTCTCTGGGTTCCTTTGATCAGGACTTTTTGCTGCCCTTTTCTGCCGACCTACTCTTTATATCCCCTCCCTTATCCAGATTCCTAACACTCATCTGTTTTTACCCCCGTGGAAAGCCGTTCTCCAATCTGCAGTCTCCCTGACAGTCTACAGCTACACGCTGACTGTGTTTCCTGTCCCAGTAGTCTTTCTGTTTAATTTTACTCCAAGCACTGAAGGTAGAATTTCAGGTGCCACCTACATATTCTGCTTCCCACTCTGTGACCTTTATATACTGAGGCCATCCTGAGAGCCAGAGAAAGATTCCCTTAAAATGACTCCATTCCATCTGCTCATACTTATCTGCAAGCTCACCGGATATACACAGGAAAGGTAAACAACTTGCAGGCATATTGTAGGCCTGTCTCCACCCGGGTCTACAGTGCATGGTCCCCAGTCATGCTAGCTGAACTTGACTACCTTGTGCCTCTTCCAGATGGGAGGTGATCTTGCTCTGAGAGGACTTCACTTGGCCCAGCTCAGGCTGCAGTCAGGCACCTACCTGACTTTGGACTCCTCAGGGGCCAGGAGCAGGAGAAGAGAGGCTGGGAGCTCCACACTGCTTGAGCATCATCTCTGGACTTGGCAGGAAGAAAACGTGCCCATCTCTGGGGAGTCCAAATTATTGATACCTTGCCCTTCTGTTTGGGACTGTTCTACCTATGAGACCATCTCCAGAAAGTACTGTGTTCTTTATATACCGGTTTGTCCCTTTAGAAATTATCATGACACATGTCAAGAGCTTTCACACCGAAAAAAAAAAATATGTCACATTAGCTTCCAAGTTTCTGATTGTCTAAATAACGCGGCAACTCAACATACAGTTGTCTGGCATTTTGACAGTACAATAACCCATAATTCTTCCTGCCACTCAACACTTCAAGGTTAGCATTTTGTAGTTCGTTCTCAAGGAGTATTCATTTAAATTTTCAAGAGCAAAGAGTTGAATGTGGCTGTCTCATACCTCTTTTTTTTTTTTTGATCTTCCTTTATTCACTTGGGTGCTGTTCCCTCTTGTTACATATATTTTATGGAATGTTCATGCTTATACATCGACTTTTTTAGAGGTGAAATGTTTTCAGTTTGCTACTTCCCATTTTCCATATAATTGGGGATAAGAATGGAAAATATCTTCCCAACTCCAGAGGTCAGCTGCCCTGCTGGCCATTCCCAAGCATTTGCTCTGGGGTAAAACAAGAAGGAATCTTGGAGAGAGAATGAGGTTGTTTACAACTCTTTCTTGCCTCTGTTTGGAAGCCAGGTGAAGTTACTGACAGCGGCCTTCAAGTGAAGTTTCCATTTTTTCCCTTCTCTGCAGGAAAACCTGCTTGCTTGGATTTCTGAGTCCCAAAAACGACCCTTGGATGTTTAGTTACCATCTTTGATTTACCTACTGGTTTTCTAATTGTCCTGACTGAGTTGCAACTGGTCATTCTTATTGCTTAGTTAGGATTCCAAAATTCCTACTTTCATAATCCAGCTTTCATAGTTACACTATCTATAGAGAGTTGGCCCAGTCAACAGTTACCTCTGTAAACATTTTTCCTTATTTCTAAAATGGGGTTATTAGGCTTTGTCCTATCTACCTCTATAGGCTTGTAGCTAGGTTAAGATTAAACATTAGAAATGAGTACATTTTGAGTTACTAATAATGATATTATTTTTATAATGTGGTATCTCCATATTACCTCCATATTAGATATGATTGTGGGTTTTTTCATTTAATCTGGTACTGGTTTACATCCCTGACCTATAGTCCTGCTTATAGTATTTGCATGGCTTATCATGATATGTGGATCATTTTCTGAGACAAAGACAGTGTAGTAACATGGTTTGTTTAGTGGCTTTTCTTGGACTATGTTATAGGAAACACATTCGGAGCTTGGTCACTTGTAAGACATCTCAGGGTTTAAAATTCCTGGGATGAAACAGTTGAGTTTTTGGTCGGTGACTTACTGGCTGACTCAGTGAATGTGTCCTGCCTGGCTGGGGAACCTCACCATCCTCCAGCTTGCTGACTTACTTTTAAACCCACCAAGTTAAGCACAGTTTAAAAGCCTGACTGTGTGTATACAAAGAATCACTGTATTTGTTCACAGACTAGTTATATCTTCAAAGCCATTAGAGTGATCAGCGTTTTACCAGCATTTGGCCCTAAAATCTCTGTAACGTAATTTGCTTGCTGAGGTCTATAAGAATTCATGCTATGGGCAGGAGAATTAACTCTGTCCCCGAGATTCAATCTGACAAATTTGGGGTGGGCTGCTGGTTGGAAATTACAGAATGTTTGAATCTAGGTTGATAGGGAGTTTTCAGTGTGTGGAATTTCTCTGCTTGGGTGGTTTTGGCGGGGTAGAATCTGAGGTGACTGTCTCTAGTTTACTAGCAGTTCCATGAGTTTCTCTTCTTCAGAATTGCTGGTTTTATTTGCTATACATTTGCTATTTCTAAATGGGGAATTTGAAGCCTGGTGTCTTCAGTTTGTATAAAATGATGGAAAGTCACAGTTCCATGTTCAAAACAACTTGGACCAGGAGGAGGACAGCCTGGCAGGGTTTACCTCAAATATTTAGGTCCTAACAGGAATGCAGCTGGAAGGAATTGTAGATCATTCTATACTTTTCGAAGTTTTTCTGCATCCATTCCTGTAGCTGATCTCAGAATAGTGCTGTGAAGTAGAAGAAAAACAGACTTGCTAAAATAATATTTTTGTCATTTTTTCCAGTTATGAAAATAGTACATACCTACCCTAGACATTTTTGAAAATAATGAAAATCATCAAGAAGGAAATTACTTGAAATGCCCCATTTCCCACAAGTAACCCTTTAAAATCCTCTCTCACAGTCTCCTTTTGGTATATATTTACAGTATATACACCCGTAGGTGATATATTTTAAGTTGGGATCATTTTATAAACATATTGTTTCAGGCTTTTAATAAAATACTACCTATGTTTTAAAGAGTCCTCAAAACTCCAGTGTTTAATAGCTGAAGAGTTGTTTTCTATTGTTAACACACAAAAGATACAATGTAGTACAAAGTAAAGGATGGTTTGAACTATTGCTTTGGAATGAGGTTCTTTTCTCTTATTCTCTTTTCTATTTAGTTTCAAGAAGTGATCTCAACACATATTTCTTAAAATTTTTTTTAAACACACCTGTGATAATATCCTTAAAATGTTAGAGATGGAAGGTGCAATGGTGAGGCTACTTTTAACTACTTTTTGAAGGCTTATTATTCAAAGTGTCAGATGGAAAGGTAGATTTCAATTGTCAGTGGGCAAACAGGGAAAAAAAGGAACCATGCCTCGAGTGGCCTCAGGGCACACAGTGGAAGGCCCACGTGTCCCCTAAAGTGGTGTCTGCCGGAGAAGGGAAAACAGCACTGTTGGTGAAGACCCACTGTCCAAGGGGTTGGGAGTCTCTTTACTCACATCCTTTCCATGTGCTTTGCAGTCTTACTGACCTCTAGATTATGCAATGGACAGGAAATAAATTGTTGTCTTTCCCCATGCCATGGCTTCTTAGGGCTGGCTCTCTCAGTGCTGTCAAGTGACAGCTAGGCCACCTGCCTGCTTACTTGCATGTCTCCCTTTTTCTTTATTTCAAACATTTTGGGGGAACATCTATCAGATTCCAGGCCTACTGTTGGAAGAGTGTGGAGGTACAAAGATGTGTAAATGTAAGTCCTGATCCTCAGAGTTCATCTGGGATTGAAACCCAAAATGCAAACAGGTAGCCATGGTAAAATATGATTATCTATATCTATATCTATCTATATCTATCTATCTATCTATCTATCTAAATATATCTGTCCCCTGGCCACACTCTTGCCACTTACAAGTTGCTGAGTCTCATTTTTCCTTGTTCATAAAATTGAGGTGGAAAAGCCTGGTAATAACTATAAAAATAATAGCTAACATTTATTAAGCATTCATTATGTTGTTGTAAGAGCTTTATACATACTGGCTTATTAATATTCAGTGCTTCGTGGAGTAAAGGTTATGGTGACCCCATTTCTTTTCTTTTCTTTTTCTTTCTTTCTTTTTCTTTTTTGGCTACCGGGGATGGACCCTTTCTTAAGTGAGGAGCCAGGGTTCACAGCTCCATGGTGCAGCCATGAGGCTGGCTGACTCCAGATCTTGTTCCTGTGAGCCTACCCCTCAACCTGCTTGCCTCTCTTCTTGCCTCTGTGCTTCTTGGCCTGTTTGGCTAAGGGTAGGATCCCTGTCTTACACTCTATCTGACACAGGACAACACTTATAGTGTAATCTGGAGTTTGATGTCATTCTTCAGGGAGGACTGAATCTCCCTTGAGTGCTTCCCAAGCACATTGGTGCCCAGGACCCTGGTTGTTTCCCTATGGACTTCGGAAAGTCACAGAAGTGCAGAACCACAGGATTGGGAGGGACCCAAGAGGGAAAGCTCTTCTCTCAATGACTCATTTAGCTGTACGCTCACCAGTTTCTGTAGCTTCAGCTCCCCGAGTTCACTGTACTCCAGGCTGGTCTTGTAGTAGTGACCAAAACAGCCTTGACCTCTTCTCTTGGGAACCAACGTCACAACCCAGAAGGCTGGAAAATACTGTGTCACGTAGCTGGCACACTGCTAGGGAGAAAGCAGTAAGAGTAAAAATATTTTCGGGCTGAAATGCATCATCCCTCCTGACTTGTAGGACCAGTCATTTCTGGCCAAAGGAGGCCCTTCTCTGCTGTGGGCAGCTCATGTCTCTGCGCCTTGCAAGTTCAGAATTAGTAGTAAAAAGCTTTTGTTCAAAGCACCTATCCAGGGACTTGGATTTAGCATTGTACTTAGTTTAGCAAAAAAAGAACAAAACAAAGTCTTTGTCGTTACAGAGGCAAGAAATGGAGGAAAAAAGAGCTAGGTTTTAGATTTCTGTGAATTACTTTTTTGCCTATTGAGATTTATAGTAAGGCAAAATATCTGGTTCTTAGATTGGTTGGAATGAAAAAAATCTATATATGTACATAGGCATGCCCAAACAATGTCGGACTTCCACTGTGTCTTCAGTTCCTCTAAATCTCTGATCTAGGGACTTCTACAGCTTGATTCCAGCAAGAACAGGCACTGCTTCGGTATTCATTTCAGTGGCATTGACAATACTGACAATATAATTGACCTAAAAAGTTCTGGATTTCCTGTTAATGCACTTTAGAAATGTACATCAACTATCAAAAAAAAAAAAACACCATCATTTCTATCTACATTTCCTTTGATTTCCATTTTCAGGAGAGAGGCTTCATCATTATTATTCTATTTGAATAGCACTGATATCGTGAAGGATGGAAGGAGATTTCTATTGTATGCGGGAGTACTTTATTTCGATATTTTCTTTGTCTGATTATACATGATAAACACACATTAGTGACATTTCGTGCATGTTTGGAAGATAAATGGGGATATCTCTTTAAACCATTCCTGACACTTGCTAACCTGTGAGCTTAATGGCATTTTCTCTTTGATTCAATAATTTGTCTGTCAAAAAAAAAGCTGGGCTGACATTCTCCTTGTTGTGGGATTGAAATGGAAAGAAATCTCTTCTCTGGAAGATAATTTTTTCTAAATTGAAGGGAACATTTTAGGATAGAAATGTTTTTGAAATTATTTGGGGTTTTTGGTGGTGGAGGTGGGGGCAGGGGCCGGGAGGGTGGTGCTAATGAATGCTACAGCCCTGATATTATATGTATGGCAAGTGATAAAAGCGAGCCCCTTACCTCCTTCTGAAAGTCCTCTTGAAATAATTAGGGGACGTATGATATCCCACAAATGAAGATGGAGTCTCATCTTGCTCCTGTGAGAGGCTGTCTGCCCCTTTTTTGGAGGTATTTGAGCTGGGTGTGTGTCTGGGTACCCTTAGAGATGTCTCTGACTCTGCCTGCCATGGTTCCTGCCATCCTCCTTCTGTGGGAAGGGGCGAGAGAGATCGCGCCCCTTCTGGTATTATCCTTTGGAGGCTCTGAATCCAGGAAGCCATTTTTTCTTTGGTGATGATGAATGTTAAAGGTGAAACTTAAGTTTAGGGGACCAGTTGAGGATGGGAGTGGGGCTTAGAGCTCTTGAGGGAGCCTTTTTGTGTTTGAGCTAAAGGTGGCCAAGCCAACTGGTCAAGAGGCCATGTCAAGGCCATGTCATGTGACTCCATGATACAGTACTGAGCCTGTTAGCTCAGACCCCTCACAGATGTCCTTGTGGACATCTGATTACATGAAGCTGATGGGAGGAGGTGGGATGGGTAGCAGAGAGTGGGGAGGAGAGGATGCTTGGTGTTCAGAACGTGTCCCCTTGTCTACCTCAATAGCTCCTTAAAAGGACCCCATTTTCTTATGTGACTGCCCTTGTGTATTTGTTTTAATGGAATATGTTTTCAACAAAACAGCTTCAGACAGGACATATTTATTCTGTTTTAAAAATTGAAAAGTCCTTACATAGGGACAAGGACGGGGTGGGGAATGGTGCCGTAGGAGCATTTTGGCACTGGAACAAGATGCCTGTGGTGAGAGAACACTAATTCCTCTCCTTTTATCTTTTTCCTAATGTTTTAGGGGTGTTTTGTAGGTCTCAACAACAGCTGTAACTTGAATTTGTATCATGTGGAGTAGGCAGGCGAGGCTTAGCGGTCTGCTAACTTCAGAGGCAGCTGTCAAAGTTTTGTCCCTCCTCCCTTTTTGGTATAATAAAGTGAAAAACACAGGTTTGGGAAAAGTAGTTCACTGGGCTCTCTTAAATCCAGTCATTCAGCAGAATTTACCATTCGCCTATTAACCACTAGGCACAGGCCTGGGTCCTAGGAGAGCATCTTGGTCTTAACTTGCTAAAAGTGGTGCTGGTGATAAAATCTGGGTTTTTTGACTGCTGACCTGATGCTTTTCTGACGTTTCATGCTACGTCCCTACAGACTGCTGTAGGCACGAGAGGGGCTCATATCCTTTCCCATGGTGGGGTTGTTCATCCTTGTTGCATTCTGTGCACATCTGGTCCTGGGATTGCGCTGTCTGGGGACCTGGGTGGGTACTTTCACAGTGAGTTTTGCTTGCAAAGAATAGCCAACTCAAAGGGACAGACAGGAAGTCACCAGCCATCACACATGTTTCCCCCGTGGGATTTCATACCAGTAAGTAGAGCTGCTTCTCCACATTTCCCGTGCTGAGCATTTTTACATCTCAGACTTGATCACATAACAAGCACATCGAACCAATGAAAATGACCTTCTGTCTCACAGTAGATATGATTTGTGAAGTTTCCATGTGAAATCTCTGGAAGTATTTAAAAATTCTTTCTACAGTTTTGGGTTTAAGAATAAAGTCATTATGATTTGAACATTGCCATATTTAACAATAAAGTTTGAACTGATTTACACTTGACTGACCAGTGACCAAAATGGTTCTTTTTGTTGAAAAGATTTTATTTAATTAAATTTATTTATTTATTTATTTATTTATTTATTTATTTTTGGTACTGGGGCTCAAACTCATGACCTTGCACTTGCCAGGCAGGGGCTTGTACTGCTGAGCTAAATCCCCAGCCCTCTTTTTTGCTCAAATTTAATGTAATGTTTATTAATCTTAGTTTTGCAACTTTTATTTCACATTTTTGGAGACTTTTTTGTTTTTGTTTTGCTTTATTTTGTTCCAGGTCTTGAACATTTCTTTGACTTTTAAAACTTTTAAAAGAGCGTACTTGATGCTATTCCTACAGTTTATAGATAAAAGGCTCTGAAAATAGACGAACTTGTAATCCCTTACTCAAGTCCAAATCCTGTACCTCAACCTGGGTTACCCTGTGGAGCATCCAAGATGGCTTGGCCTTATTTGCAAGCCTCTTCTAAAACCACTATGGCTGACCTGGGTGCCAGGGATGTGACCTTAAAGATTTAAGGAGAACCATGCTGTGTTAGTCAGCTTAGGCTACTATAGCAAAATCCCATAAATTGGGCCCCACCCATGTGACCTCATGTAATCATAATTATTTGCAAATATTTCCTGTCCAGATATTTATATGAAGCCCCATTTCCAAATACCATCACATTGTAGATTAGAAATTCAACATATGCATTTGAAGTGTAAACCTTCATTCTATAACAAACAGTGTGATGGAAAACTATAGTTCTCAGAGTCTGGCTGGGTTTCAATTCCTTGTCCCATCACTTTTTAGCAATGAGACTTAGGATAAATTGGCTGTATTCTGAGGTTCATTTTCTACTTCTGTGAAATGGGGATAATGATTCATGTGCAGGTTTGTTTTTTATGTGCATTAGAAGTAACATGTGTAGAATGTTTACCCTGCTTCTCTTTATGATTCTCTGCTGTTACCTGGAGGCTGTTCAAAGTGAATGAACACAGTAGCTAATTTTTAACGAACTTAAATATGTGTGGTGTGAGACTGTGACAGAGACAGGACAGGAACACAGAGGCTGGGCCTGTGGCAGGAGGCAGGAGGCAGGAGGCAGGAGGCAGGTGAAGTTTCTGGCACTGAGGCAAGGCTGGGCTCCTAAAGGAGTTTGTTTCCACAGTTTTGGAAAGGCTCAGGCTTGGGGTGCGCCAGAATGCAAAGGGGTGAACTGAGGAGGCATTTTGGAGCTCAGGGCTTAGAGAGGGCTGGCAATTCAGGGCTTAGAGATCACCAAGTTGGAAAGATCTCATTTTGGGGGTTTTTCACTGGAAGAGGATCTACACTTTAACCCGATGGAAGTCACTTTTGCCATTTCCAGAATGAAAGACATACGCCGAAAGGGTAGGGAAGGGTGATATTTATGCACAACTGGTTCTAAACTTTGGGCAGGAACCACAGATCAGTATTTAGAGAAGAGAGAAGGCCTCCCCACCAATACTGTGAGGATGTGCATGGTTGGTGGAGACTGGCAGGTGGAGGGAATATCAGAGGCAGTTCATAATCCCCCAAATCCTTCCTCTTGACTAGTGGCTGCCTGCAGCAAATTAACTTTGCTAGCTGACTCAAGTCAAGCCTGGCCTGTAGTGGGAGCAAGTGGCTGCCTCCTTTCTTCCTTCCCTCCTCCACTCAAGTGCCTGAGGTGCTTCTATTCCACCCATGGGAGAGACTGACATGCATCATCACAAACCTTGTAATCGACATTAAGCAATAAACATGATTCATAAGTACATTATGTGAGATGTTGGAAGACGATAAATGCCACAGGAAAAAAAGAGGGAGAGAGAGTAGGAAATAGACCTCTTAGTTCTGGTGCAAGTGTTGGGACTGGCTGCAATACTACACAAGGTGGTGGTGGTGGGGCTTTATTGGGAGGTAAGATGAATAAATGCCTGGTAAGCAAGTTATAGAGATGAATTGAAGGAGAAAAGCATTTTGTTGAAATGAATTTTTCATCTTTAAGCTCACAGATTCCTGGGAATACAGGAAAGAAGTACCCAGCTAATACTGCAAGGCCTGAAGTTTAATTTCTTCTCAACAAATCTAAGCAGCATGTTTAGACTGGAGGTGGGAAATAGCTATGCCCACCTGCCTTGAGCATTTGTACTCAAGCTCATGGTACTACCAGACAGTGCTTGGTACCAGATGGGATTGCAAGGTGGGATTTGAAGCCACAGTTCTGTAGCCAAGATAGGTTTAGTGGGTCTCTTAATGACTCAGGCATTCATTGGATGAGTAACTTGAATTGGTAAATGTAACACTGAATAAATTTGTGAATGAGTGAATGAGTGAAGACTGACTTATCTGTGTTGTGAATGAGTAATTTACAAGTTCCACCACAAGCTCTTCATTATACATCTGGTCTCAAGCGTACTTGTTTGAATGTGCTTTTCTTTAAATATAGACATTTGCACCCCTGAGACAGTGTTCAGATAGTACTTTGAGAAATGATCTAACTTTAAGTAGTTCAAATTTTCAGGTAAATCCCAATCAGTTTACCTGTTAAACCTGTAATCGAGGTAGAAAGTATTTTCTGAACCAACAGGTGATTTTCCCTACTCATTTAAAGTGAGAGCAGATTCCGGTTGATAAATGTGCTGCTCTCTGTTCCATGCTGATGGACAACAGTCACTCTGGGCCATCAGTTATGAGATGGAGATGGAGGCAGAGGAGGGGTGGGTGCCCATGGTGTCTACTGATCTGCTGGTTACCAAATATTGGATATTGTCCAAAAGATATGGGGGAACAGTGAGAGAGATGGTGCCAGACAGTCCACAGGTGGCCTCGTCTTAAGTGTCCTGTATCAGAAGTTCACTCTGTGGGCCTCAGCCTCTGTATTTTTTAATTGTTTCTTGGGTGAGCTTATTGAATATGGCGTAGGGATTAAGGAACCACTGCACTGAAGTCAACTTGAGGACAGGAACTTAGTCTTTTTCTTTCAAAATAAGTGTTTGATTGGCATCTGCTTTCATATGGAATAACTTCTTATTGCTAGAAGACAAACAAAAAAGACCCACCCATGCCAACACCTTCCATCAAGGTAGAAATATAGGGGAATGAAACTCCCAACCTATTATAAGTTCGGTATGAGTTTGTGTTCTCTAAAATTGAAGAATGAATTTTAGGAACAACAGAGGTTAAGAGCAGCATATATTTATTGAGAGAAAGAAAGCTTCTGTCTGAGAGAGTGAGAGAGAGAGAGACAGACAGAAGGGGTCCCAAGTGGGTTGCCAAAGACTTTTTTTTTTTTAAGGAATTTTTATAGGGTAAAACCACAAACTGAGGCAGGTCTAAGGTGGGGAAAACATGGGAACTTGCAAGGTGAGCATGAGGTGGGACAGAACTATGGCCAACCAATAAGATTAATTACTCAGGTAAAACTGATTAAATTGGGGACACATGGGGGAAGCGAGTCATGTAGCAAGCGGGCATGCATACAGAGCAGTGACTCTTCCGTAGGGGGCTGGAATGGTGACTCCTGGCTTCCTCAGGGTGATAGAGACCTATTTAGAACATTAATCCTTTGGATGTGGGCACATTTGCTTGATCTTTTGTCTTGAGGTCCGGCATACAATGGGAAGTATCTGTCTCCCCTGCAGTGGGAAAGTATCTGGGCTGCACTGGCTTGTTTGAAGGCCCAGCCCTGTCTCACTGCCTATAATATTTCTGTCTAACTCAGTTGCCTGTAACAGTAGCATTCCAAGCCCCCCTCCATCTTCCCTCCACATACAATTATATTTATGCAAGTAATTTTTAGTTTATTTTTTAAATAAGACTATTGAGTATTGTTGTACTCTTTATTTTCTTTTTAAAATACCCGCACATTTTGTATATTCTTCACATATTTTAAAGCTATAGATTTCAGAGTATAGAAGTAACTGAGTCTTTCCATTTTTCTGGCTTTCACAGAAACACTTGAGTAACCTTTTTGCTGTGTCGTAGGACACAGCTATGTTCTTACACTGTCCCCTCATCCTTCCTCCTCGCTTTAGCTCAGGCTAGTCCTTGTTCTCTCTGGCTCCTCCCCGTAGGAAGCTTGTCATTACAATCAGTTGATTTAGTGCTCTGGAAGGAGAGTTCTGGGCTGTGTCGAGTGCCCCTCCAATGCACGGGTTCAGGGGGATGTGAAATGGAGCTGTTGTTTCACAAGGTGGAGGAGAACCGAGTAGCCAGTCCACAGGGTGCATACTGCAGTGTTCTCGGGCGGGACTCAGAGCCTGTCTTTAAAAAGTCTATAAACCAATTATGGAGACGGAACTTTCTCTTCCTGGAGAGCTCACAGAGCAGGCGATGCCGCGGGGATGCAGGACACCAGAGACCACTCCAGCTGCCTGGAGCAGGCGCAGGCCAGCCGAGGGCGAGGCCTTGAACCAGGCTCAGGAGAGCCCCGGGGGTCGCTGAGGACTCCACTGTGTGCATGGGAAGAGCCACTCACCTCAGGACGCTGCTTGCCTTCAGGGTGGCAAACTGCTGTGTGGAGCTCCGGTAACACCAAGTGCTTTGGAAGCCGCATAAAGTAAGGGCTCTTTGGGACCTTGGAGAGGAGAGATGACAGCAACCGAGAGCTCAGCCCGTAGCCGACCCAAGCTCAGAGAGCCCCTTCCACAGACACATAAATATTTCATAATCATCTGTCTACAACCAATCTAGGGGAAAAAAATCTTTAAATAGACTGCTCAAAAGGCCAAAACCTGAATTTTAATTGAGGTATTTTGAATTACTCCCATTAGTCAGTTGCGCTGACTTTTTCTTAGTGAGGGGTGGATTGTTTTCGAAAGGGGAATCGGAATTATTAGCAGCCCTTAAAAAAAAAAACTGCTGTTGCTGCTAAATAATAAACTAGGCTTCTTCTTCTTGTTCTTCTTCTTCTTCTTTTTTTTTTTTTTTTAAGATGTGGCGCTTTTGGAGAACAACGCAAGAGGGCAAATACCATGAGCCACACACATTAGAGATACCATTTGAAAAGCAAGCATTCTGTGTGTGCCAACACCTTGCTAGGCAGTTCCTGGCCAAGCATTATGGTGGGGCTCCGGGTCCTGCAAAAGTTTGCAGGATGGAGGAGGAGGCATGTGCATGTGTGTGTGCATGTGTGCCCATGTGTCTGAAAGCTTGTGTATTTTATATATTTATTTTCCCTTTCTCTGCCCCCTGGGCCTGAGGTCTCCTACAGCTGATGTAAGAGTCCTCTTGGACTCTTGTATCTCACGCTAGCCATTTTCCACAGTCTGAAGTGCTCAAATTGAACCATTTTGCTCTCTGTAAAATCAACCTCAGGCCATTATGCGTGGTTTTTCATTTGCTGCCTATCTCCCCTTTCCCTTGCCTAGGCCGGCCTCTGCCTCCCTCTCTCCTCCTCTCCCATTCTCCCTTTTAGCTCTCCTTCAGAGGGCTGGAAAGGGGAGGCAGACAGCCTTTGGGACAGCCCTGTGTCCAGCCTGGCCACATCAACTTCACTCCGGCAGAATTTGCTTTGAGATCTGTGTCGTGGCGAGGGGCCGCGGGGTCACCCCCCTACCATAATTGATCTTGCTTATTTATATCTGTTTGCTGTGTATCACCCTCTCCCCATGCTGGCCTTCGTTGGCATAAATTGTTTGAAGATGTGCGAGGGTGTTGAGAGCAGGTCGTGGTGTCCACACCACCTCTTCCAGGGTGAGATTGGCGCTGTAGCACTCTCAAAGTCCTCCCACTTCCCTACCCTGGTCCTGGAGGACATCAAGGGGTGGCCCAATGAGGCCACTTCCAGACTCACAGTTTGCAAGGCCTTGTGCACTGATAGGGGAAATGTTAATTGGTGCTCGGGCTTGAGGTGGCGATTTGGGAGGATTTATCTTAAGCAGAGGAGGAGTCGGTCTTCGTGGTGGTTGGGAGTCCGCACTCGCCCGCTTCAGATTATTTTTAAAACCAGTGGTCATGATGGATCTGAATCTAGCAATTTATTCGATTGTGGGTCATTAACCCTTGTTCTGCTTATGGCAGCAAATAACTTCATCGTCGGAGATGATGAGTGTTCTAAACTGTGGGGTACTTGGGGCTCTCCAGCTCCCATCTAAAAATCAATTCTAAGCAAGCGGCAGGCATTAGAAATCCTCTCTGCATGTAGGTTTTGGCGGCATTGCCCCTAGGATGCAAAGATGCAGGGCAGCAGTGGGTTGGGCTGAGGGGTGAGTGTCTATCGCCAGTATGTGTGTGTGTGTGTGTATGTGTGTGTGTGTGTGTGTGTGTGGCTGGGTAATGTCCTGAGAAGGCTGCATGATAGCCTGTGTCACAGGCCTCTGAGGGGTGGGGAAAGACCCACATGAGGGAGGACGGGGAGAAAGGGGCAAATGTCTGCCCAGTGATCCTATCTTAGACGGAATAAAAGAGCTTGCATTCATTGTTTTCCTTCCCAGTGACTGAAGACTGAAAGGACTTCACCAGTTTAACTTTTAAAGCTGCAGCAGTTAAAACACTTTTTTCCCCCTGTTTTTGCCAGGTATACCCATTCTGTGGTTGACCTTGAAACACATGAACCTATCTTTGGGGGAAAAAGAGATTTTAAAAATCCTAAAACACCTTTTGCCTTCGAAGCCGAGGCTGGCTTCTGTGGAGCTGGAGGTGCTACATGAGAAGGTGGCATAGCCTAGCATCCCAGACCGTAGGGCGCAGAGCGCTGGCGTGGCTACTGCTGGCCTCCCGCCCAGCTGGGCAAGTGACCAAGCATTCCTGTGGCTCCCCCCCACTGTGTCCCTCTGCCACGTTGGACACACTGACCAGCGGTGTTTGCGGTCAGGTATTTCCTTCAGAGCATCTGAGGAAGGGACTGGTGTTTGATTAGGGTTAGAGAACCCTCTAAGGCTGGGCCCATCTCTGAGCATTGCCAGGGTGAATTCACCCCTTCCTTTCATCTAAGGATGGGAAACATCTTCCACTGCTTAATTTTTAACTTGAAATATTTGAGGGGAAAGATTGATTTTTAGAAACTTTTAAGTGGAAGAGAATTAATAATTGCATTGCTTTATTTTCCATAAATGAAGAACGTATGACCAAGGCATACAGGAACCTTAGGCAAGGCTATCCGACTGCAGAGAGCAGGGGTAGTATGCCCGCGACAGGAACCCTCAGTGTAGGCATTATGGGGCCTCAATGTCTTTAAGGACTTTAGAAACAATAATAAAACTCTGCACCCTTCCTTTTTACACTGGCAACTGACAGATCCAAGAATGTCAGTCCCTGCTGAGGGGAGGACTCCCTACTCTTTGGTACACTGTTGCTTCTAATTCTTAGTCCTGTGGGCTTTTGTTATTTTTTTTCCCCAGCAAGCTAAGATGAACTCGTCATCCAAAAAAACAAGCAAACAAAAAACAAATCTTGTATTAGAAGAACTCCCTGCTTCTTTTGGCATTCAGTAAGGAAAAAAATGACCTTTGTATGTGCTCACAGAAGCCAAGATCAGTGCAGAGAAGTCGAAGTGTTTACAGTGCAAGATGTAAGGGGTACCCCAAGATTAAGTGAGGGGCTTCCCCTGCCACTTGCCTCACCCCTGCATGTCTCTGATATGGGAGTGTAGGATGCTGGGTCAGGGGCTTGTGGCCTCTGGTGTGGGTTAAATGCAATGGAGTGGGAGATTGTCAGGATTCCCTTCTAAACCTCATTCTCTCCCACATCATTAGCACCTACAGGGAATCTCTTGGTGGTCTGTGTATGTCTCTTTGTGGTCATTTTGGCCAGACTGGTTGCTGGCCGGGCTTTTCTTCCCTGGAGCCGCTCCCCAAAATGGGTAAATCTCTCAGTCTGCCTCCAGATGCCGAGTCATCAGTTCTGACAGACAGCTGCCTCTGTGCTGAGCTGCACCCCAGCACCCAGCCTCTCACTTCATCATCCCTCTGTCAGAACTCACCCTTTGGCAGAAATCTCTTCCAAGAGCTAAATGCAAGCCTCAAAGAGATGCCGTCAAGGTATTTTTTCATAATTTTTAAAGATAATTTCTCCTCCACGCCACCTTCTCTCTGTTATAATTATGGCTTAACATCCATCTAAATCTACAGAGCAGCCAAGTCCCCTCCCCTGAAGAAGGTGGAGGTCTCAGAACCCCTGGGGAAATGTCCATTGGACAAGAAGGCTAGAAGGTTCCCTCAGCACTGGGCTTAGACACAAGCCAAAGGAATTATTTTCCTATGAAGAAGGAAATTTTAAAATGGCTTCTTGTCATTTTGTTCTAGAGAAGCCCCCTGAGGACTTTACCCACATGTGAAGTCCATGGTAATGTTATTGGTTCCCTTTGTCTGGTTTATCTTCATATTTTTCAGAGTAGGTGACCAGTGTTCCAGAACATTCTGGCAGTTTCTTTATCACATACTCTTCCCTCTCATATCTCCTCACTCAGAAAGAAGTCAAGGAAATAAGTCCTTTGTTTCCCTCAACCTTCATGCCCATCCCTCCCACCTTTCAGTCCTTCCTGTGGCTGGTTGTCAACAGGAGGTGCAGACGTAGAAAAAGGAGAGGGCGGGCCTGTGTCTTGGGCCTTCAGGAAGAACTAACTGCACATGAGCTGCCCCCACTGAACCAAAGTCCTAAAGGTAAATTATCCCCCACTAGGAATCCTGGGACTTGACATTCAAAAATTCTATTCATTGAAAACAGACTAGCCCCGAAAACCTGGTTTAGTAGATAAAATCTGTAACCACAAGAGGATAAATCTAGTTTGGCTTGTTTGTACTGGTCTAATTTAATATGATCTCCCTTGGAGTTTCCAGCGTCTAGATTTTCTAGATCATTAAATCCATTACTTTTCAGTGTTAGTTTTTTTTTTTTTCCTTAGGAGGATGGGGTGGGAAGTGGATATATATTTTTAGTACATCCTACACTAATCATGGGAGCCTCATCAAAGCCCATTTAGGGTGTGAAGTAACTAATTTCTGGGCCCTGGGGCTCTAAAGGTGGCTTCCATCCATTTAACACAGAAGACACCAGCAGCTGAGGCAGAGAAGGGGTCTTCTGGCTGCAGCTGCTGCTGTAAGACCCACAAGCAGGGTGTATTGGGCTCACTTTGACCTCCTACAGTGCTAAATTTCAAGGTGGGCATCATTTGTCCCCCACATTGAGAATGATCTAAGAACCATTACCCTGGGCTCATGTGTGACCTTCAGAAAATGGGCCACCTCTTGGATCCTGGGTCCCCTAACATGTTTGGTGGAACAGTTGTCACTCCTGCCTCATGATCCGTGCATGATGTGGCTGAGAGTTATGTACACATCATCATGTGCTCGTGAAAGTAACCCTACTTCCTTAACTGAGGATCCGAGCCTCAGTTTCTCTATCTGTAAAAAAAAGAAATCTGTGGGCTTAACAGATTTTAATATCATCTATGCTTTCTATATTGACTTTGCTAAGCAGAAGGTGATTAAACAGAGACCCAGGGAGGTGTGGCATCTTTTAGAGTTGATGCCACACCCTGCTATCCTCCAGGGACCAACTTTGGGCAGGTGGAGAAAAGCCAGAGAGCAATGGAATGTGGTCAAGGGTCTGGACACTGAGGAGGAATGCACAGGCCTGTTCCTGTCTTCCCAGGGTATCTTGATGAATGGGGTGGAGAGGAGTCCACAGCTGAGTGGATGGGGGGAAGGCTGGCTGAGGAGCAGCCTTCTAGATTAGAGGCGCGATCTGAGTCCAGCTGTTCAAATGGCATGGAGAAGAGCATCTGGACCCGCCCAAAGGGGTCCCCAGAGAGCCATTAAGCAAAGGCTTGTTGTTAATACTGAGCTTCCAGTTGCACATTTGCAGGTCACTGTGGCCCTCAGTGTGTCCTAGGTCCACCTCCCATCCAGAGTAGAGCAGCGTCTTGCCAACTGGAGTTCTCCACCCTGTTTACAGCCACAGCCCTGGGACTGCAGGCCAGGAGCAGCAAGAGGCTCATATCAGACCTATACTTGCTCCACAACCAAGGTGGTCACCCAGATAGCACACAAGAGTTCCTGTGTCCCACTCCCACAGCAAAGAGCCCATGAAAGACTAAAGACATTGTTCATTACATTGTGGTTTTACATCCATAGCACTGTGTGTATGTGAGAAAGTGTGTGTGTGTGTGACATCTGTGCATTTCCCCTGTCATCTTTAAACATTAAAGATGGTTTGTCTTTAAATTGTGGCATTTTCTCTGAAACAGTCCCTTTGAATTTTCTCCATCCCATGACCTCAAAGCAAAAAGAGAGTCCGAGGAGAAAGAAAAGTGGGAGGTGAACTGTGCACCTAGCTAGCATGAGGAGTGGAGCAGTGGATATGGGCATGTGCATGAGTGTGTGTGTCCTTGTGTGTGTATGACAGATAGGGGAGTCAGGCACTATATTACACGGTGCACTTCTTGGAAAGAAGGTGACACAGCGCCTCTTCCCCGGATGGTCTTTTCATACAGCCCTGCAAGCCAGGGTGCTAGATTCTGAATATTATTAGCCTGTGCACTCTCAACAGGTCAGGAGCTGTAGTAAAAACCTGTTGTCTGGCTTTGTATTTGGAATAATGAAATCACTAATCTACTTGATCTAGCCAAGTCAGATAATGAAGAAAGTGAAGGATGCCGTGTTTCAGAGATGGAAGGTACTGGGAAAAGCAGTTTCTTATGGGGAGGGGGAGAAAAGAAAGACACACATGGAAAAAAAAAAAACACCGAGCAAAGACTGCTGGAAACCTTTTAATTAGTACTAATTACCTCAGCAAAATATGTTGGGAGCTTGAAAGGATTTGTGTCAGCAAGTGAAAGATCAAAGATTGCTAGGCTCGCGTTTTAATCTGCTGGCTATGAAAAAGAATGAAGGGGTGGTAGTGGGGCCCAGGAGAGTGGCTGCCCAGGTGGCTGTGCCCTTAATCCCTTCTTTACTGCAGCAGCCGGAGGCCTAGCCCCAATTACATAATGAGATGATTTAATTTAATTTTTTCCTTTGACTTTTAAGTGATGTAGAGGAAAGGGAGGATCGTTTTTCTCCCCTCCAGCGAGGATGGCTCGAGCTAGGGATGGTCACCTTGGTAGCTGCAGAATCCCGTCTTTGATTGTCCTAAACTCTCATCCAGCAGGACACTTTAATTTTGATTTTGAAACAAAACCAATCATCAGAGCCGTAACAACAGCAGTAACAACAAACCGCACACAGGAAAGCGTTCTTTAAGGAGGAAGGCATCGCTGAGTGTACAAAGAAGGGGAGGCCTTTTGATGTGGTTGAGCTGTGGTTGGACCTTATCTGGGGCAACAGGTAAACTGTGTTACTGGAAACCTCTGCCTGCTGGATTGATTGCCATGACAGCTCCTGGGAGGAGGGGGAGAGAGAGGAGGGGAGGGAGAAGAGTGGTGTCCACAGAGCCCTCACAGGCCGCCTTCGAGTCTGCTCTTCTTTTGCCTCCCATCATCATTCTCTTCCCTTCCTCTTATTTTTTTTTTATTTGTTTTGTTTTGCGTTTTTGAGACAGGGTCTCACTATTCAGTTCAGGCTGGCCTTGAGCTCACTTTGGAGCCCAGGCTGGTCTCAAACTCAAAATGATCCTCCTGCCTCAGTTTCCCAAGTGCTGGGATTACAGGCGTGCACCACCATGTCTGGCTCTTCCCTTCCTCTTTAAGAGTGCATGAGGCTGGGGATGGGTTTGTGCTCTTCGTGCATGCCTATTCTTGGGTATACCAGACAAACCGATGGCTTACTTCCCTCTTCAGGCACCTGCAAGTCTTTGTATTCTGGCTGCTTGAACTGCTCACTTCTCAACCAGTGCCTGACGGGTGAGGTAGATGAATATCCCAGTTATGTTGTCCCTCCTTTAGGGGGTGTGAACTCTACTACAACTCCGCAGTACTATATTAAAGCGAGGCATAGACAGACACAGTGTAAGTGGAAGGGCCTGTGGTCCTGTGAAGGGTTTTTATCCAAGCAGTCAGATTGAGCCTACCCGCAGAAATTGGCAGAGATCACACCACCCACAAACCTACCATCTATGCTAACTAGTTACATCAAGAGTTTGCTGATCCCTGCCCTAGTGGGGTTGAACCCCAGTTGATCCCAGCAGTTACCTACCACATGATGTGCATATATTCTTCATTCTCTTTCCTCTTCCCCTTTCCAGTGCTTTATGTGAGTCCTGCCCAAGTGAATACTTGACATCACATCTTCATTTCAAGGTTGCTTCTGGACCTCTATTCTAACACTGTGTGTAAATGTATACTCAAAAAATGACAGAATCCCCTTAGAGTTTTGCCTTACCCTTTAGTCCCTGCAGTCACTGAAGTTCATACCCTCAGAAACATAATGAAGCAACTTGTAGCTTGCTTTGAACCCAGCAGATAATTCCGCATGTTGCCACTATGACTGAAGGAAATGACCCCAAGTCGTGGAGCCTTTTGTTCATCCATTGAGCTCCTCCTTTATCTCTTAAGAGACAGGCTGTAGGAAGAACCCAGGACAAAACCTACATACTAGAACCAAGGATACTGGCTGTAGACCCATGAGTAGGGCTCAGTACTTTGAGCATTTTTGTTTGTTTGTTTATTTGGTTTGGTTTTTCATTCTAGAAGATGTGATTACAGTGGCCCAATTCCCTTTCAGAAGACCTGACCACTGGCCATAGTGTCTAAATATTCACCACTTCTGGGAAGCGCTACCGAAGAAGTTCTGGAGCTCAGATCTCCTGGTGTTTATGTGTCTCTTTGTAGTGATACATGCAAGTGTAAAGTGACTGCTACTCAAAATCTGACATATAACCCCTATTTACATAAGAGTGCTTTTTGTCTTCCCATATCTCTTGGCCTCAGTGAGTTAATTTTGACTTTTATCATGCAGATTCTAGAGGGTCTTAGCAGGTTGCAGAAATAGATATCCCAGTGCCTTGCCATTTTCATTAACTGCACATTGCAGAGTAACATATCACCCCAAAGCTTAGCTGCCTACAAAAGCAAACATTTATGAAACGGTTTCTGCAAATTAAGAATCTGGATCTTCCATATGCAGTCAGGGTACCAAAAAGGGTGATCATGACTTCATGTTTCAGCTGGAAAGAATCCATTTCTGGGCATGTTCATGTGATGGTTAGCAGAATCTAGTTCTTTGAAAGACATTAGCCCAAGGCTTCATTTTCTTGCAGGCTGTTGGTTGGAGGCATCCTTCAGTTCATCATCACATGGGCCTCTCCCAGGGATGTGGTAATGAAGAAGCAAGAGAGAAAGAGAGATCTAGAAAGAGAAAGTCTCAGTCTTTTTGCAACCTTGTCTTAGAAATGACAGCCATCATCTTTGCAGTATCCATTAGAGGCAAACCTTAAGGTCTATCCCACTTGCAAGTGGGGAGAACTGGGAAAGAACATGATTACTGGAATGATGTGATCTTTAGAAGCATCATGCAAGCTGCCTACCACCCCATTGATAATCACAACACCCCATTATTTGAGAATAATATAAGAATGAGGTGTTCACTTAAGCACCCTTGTCCTATTGTCTTTAATCATTAAATTAGATTAACTGCTTTTGAAAGAGGCTTCCTAAGACTTCTACTACCAGTTCCGTATTCTTAAAGAAGTTATGCAGAGTATACTTCTGTCATTCTAAAATCTCAGCTCACAATCAGCTCCTCAGAAAGTTTCATTCCTGGACTTTCAGCCTAAAGTCATCACTGCCTCTGAGTTCTTGTTACCCTTATTTTCCATATTATTTATGTGTTATATAATCATACATTGCTTTGTGACAGTTCTATTGTTATCTTGAATTACTCCTTGAAGCTTGTATTGTTTAATTTCCACACATCAACATCTTGTCTCTCCATAAGAATTATAAGCAATGTGAATGCAGCAGTTGTTGAATACTTAAGATGAAAACAATGGCAATGGAGGCTCTTTTTAAATATGTGTTGATTTTTTTTCCTTTGGTAACATTTATCTATGACTCATGATCATGATTTTTTTTTTTATGCTCACCAAAGACTGAAGTGCTGCTGGCCACCACACACCTATATACTGTGATTTTTTGTTAACTCTGTCTTATTTTCTAATTTTTTAGGTGGATTTGTTTTAGTTTTAAATTTGTTTCCCTTTACCACAATTATTATAACCATTGCTTGCCTGTATTTTTCCAATTTTGGTCACTGAGAGTGACTCAAATTTTAAAAATTTTTAATGGAGAGTCACAGTTTTCTGAATGAGTGCCTTTGTTCCTCCTCCCTAATATCCTGATTTTGTGACAATGCCATTGGAATGGAGAGGGAAGGAGAAACAAACAAACCTTTATTGACCATTGACTTCATGCCAGGAATTATTTACTTACTTGTGGCTTATGACTATGTCTCAGAGAATGAAGATGGATACAAGTGCGAGATGTAGATACATAGTGTTCTGTATTTTTATGTTCTGAATGATGGCTGCATTAAAGCAGATATAATAAACCAGGTCTTAGGAGAAGAGAGTGAAAAATACAGCCTGAGGATGTTAGAATTGACCACCCTGTAAGAGCTTATAGTTCTGTGTTCTCAGTGCCTGGATTACATAGCTGCTCATGATGTCACTTTATGAAATCATCTCTTTAGGCACAACTTAGAATCCTGATTTTGGGAACAGCAGACATCTGGAAGGTGAAGTTAGTTTCCTCCAAATTCATATGTTGAAGCCTGAAACTCCAGTAGGGCTGTGTTATGGTTTGCGCTTGGATGGCCCTCCAAAGCCTCATGCAATGAGAGAGGCAATGAATCTAGTGTTTGTGATGGGTTCACTGTCCAGTGCTGGGGTTGGTGGTGTGAGTACCCACCAGGGGCATGGGCAGCTAGCATACAATTTAAGAGAGGGAAGGAGGCATGTTTTTCCCTTTTTGCTCTTTTGCTCCTGCTGCTTTTGGTATCTGCCACAGCCGCCATGAATAGCTGCCCCTTAGCCAGGCCATTTGCCAGACTAATTAATCTGCCACTCTTAATCTCAGTCTCAAGCAAAGTCTCTGGACACAAGTAAAATGCAGACAAACTTTTTGCCAAGCCATAATGCACATCATCTGCCATCCAACAACCAATGCAGTCCTTTCCAGCGGAAACCTCCCAAGCCGTGTCTTCACTGATAGGATTTCTGTCAGCATTCTGATCCTCTGAGCTCTGACCAAAATCTCCCATGCAGAACATCCTTAGACATTCCAACTTTACTCCTTCAGATAACATCTCTGAACCTTTCCAAACTCTTCCCACAAACCATTTCCAAAGGCTCTTGAACCACATGGTCAGGTACAGTCGCAGCAACAACTCCACTGGTATCAAATTCTGTCTTGGTTACTTTTCTCTCATTGCTGAGACAAAATACTTGATGCCACCCTGCCTAGGAGCCAGCTGAGTATGGACTGAAACCTCCAACAACTATATGCTAAACAAACCATTCTTTTCATTTTGCACATCAATTATTGTGGGCTGCTTATAGACATAATTAGTTAAGATCATATTGGAGTAAGGTAGACCCCTATTTCATTATCATGACATCCTTACAAAAAAATTCCATGTGAAGAGACACTATACACACAGAGACACAACATGTGAAGATCGAGTTACCCTGTAAGCCACAAGAAGCTAGGAGAGAAGCCTGAGAAGACAAGTCCTCCCTACTTCTTTCAGAGGGATCATGACTGAACCAGCAGCCTTATTCCAGATTTCTTGCCCTGGGGCTGACACCATCTGTTGTTCAAGCACATTTCTGCTGTTCTGTTATTCCAAGCTACACAATATGTAGTTTTCTGTGGTGGTGACCCTAAAGTGACACTGATAGATGAGGTATTCCTGGCCTAGACTGAGACCCTGTCACCTCACTTCTGTCCTTGGTCCTGAATCAGTCCTCTCCTTTTCTGCCCCTGTGCTCTGTCATGGCCTGCCCTTGCCTGCAGGATTACCATGCTCTAAAAGAATATGTGTGGACAGGCATCTTCCTGGTGTACTTCCCCTGCTACTTCCCCATGCATGTGAAAAAGAAGCCATCAGGAGTGATGGAGGAGACTTTTCTGGTTGTGTTTTATTGGGAAATATCTGAAATGCCTGAAGGAACTCATCTAGGGTCTAGGACAGCACATTCCATATACAGTGTTCCTCAGAGCCATCCCGGCTCCCAGGCGGCATGCAGCTTTGGAGGTTCAAGACCTCTAAATGCCAACAGTTAGATCTGTAGCTCCAAAAAACCTGGCATGTTTGCTGTCACTTTCCTTTCCAGTCATGAGGAAAAGGGAAAAGTCATACAATCTGTCATTCTTGTCTGTCTTCATGAAACCAGGAAAGTTTTCTTACTTTCCTTATGGAGACTGACAGCTGTGTCATCTCTTCCATCATTGCGGAGTCTCCTATCTAGATCACGATCTGGTCCAGCAAGATTCAGCTGTAACCTCAGCAGCGGTGGAGGATGGCCTGCCAGGACAGTTGTCACAGCCAAAGAAAGTAGAGTGGCTCACCTCACAACAGAGGGAGCAAAGGCACTATCTGTCATCTAACACAGGGTTTCTCAATGTCAGCACTAATGTCATTCTTGGTCAGGCCATGCTTTGTTGTGGGACTGTCCTGTGTATTGAAGATATAGTATTTAGTGGTCCTCTGATTGCTAAACACCCACCTGTGACAATCAAACATGTCTTCAGACATGGTCAAAGGTCCCTTGGAGAGCAAAATCACCCCTACTTGAAAACCACTGGCCGTATTCATTGAAGCAGCTGTTGGGATGTCTGTGGAGGTCTGTAGTGTCTCTCAGATACCTCATATTAGGAAGGGGAGTTATGGCTAAGAACTTGGCCTCTGAGGACATTCAGAGGAGTCATGCAAGGCAGAAAGAATCAGATTACAGGGATTTTGAAAAGCATAGACTGAAAAATAACTTCAATCGTTGCATATTGTTGTAGATACCTAATGTTGAAATTGACCAGTTGTAACAATCACATTACTCAGGGTGGCTTTTTGGGGCCAATTGATAGCATAAGATTCCATTCTGGCTTTTCCAAAGTGGCTTACTACTTAATGACAGCTTTGCTAACATCATCACCAATAGTGACCCATTTGCCCTGCATGGTGTCCCAGTTTCCACAACAAATTCTAGGGCCATTTTCCTTGTGGGCCAAGCACATCTCACCACTGTGTTTGTGAGCAACACAGTACTACTAATAAGGGTGTTGCCAGCCCAGTGTGTACTTGGCATTCCAAAGGCCCTGCCACTTTCTATTGCTTACCTGCATCTTCTGTATTTCAGCATTTCTAAAAGGCACTTTCTTTCTCATTTTAACATCCTCGAATCCTTCTCAAAATTGGTAGCTTTTTGCCATTGTCCTTGATTGGGAGGCAGATGTGATGGGGTCATCATCAATCCATGTTTGTGTTGGGCCATGGTTGTCATTATCTTTGCTTCAGTTGACTTATGCATATTTTGGTAGCTCCATCTGTCATTTAAGCATTCACTGTAATTTGGTACTGAAAGACAAAGTTATTGTATATATAGAAAGGGCATAAACTTGATATCACAAAGCAACATTTGTTATTGGAGTAATGATTGATTCTTGTTTTCTGGTAAAGCACCTACTAGGATATAAAAAAAGGAAGAAAATTTTTGAGACATTTTAAGGTAGCAAAGCACTGGATCACTTTAAGTTGACAATGGTCTCCCTCCCCTCCATTATATAAAATCATAGTACATCTATAATTGGTGTACTTTGGGTTTGCTGAGTGCAGTGTGTTACCTTACTAGACCCTGGGATGTCCTCTGAGGATGCCCATGGATCCCACCCACCAGTAGACATAAAATGACTTGGGGAATTAAACTGTGCATATTCACATCCACTCACAAAGGTCCTGACTGAGAAATCAGGAGTTGGCCCTACCGTCATATTTCTAATAAATATCTTGGGAGAATATGACACACATTGTCTGCACCACATCCTCTAGAGACGCTGGTCAAGTTGTCCCTATTCATCTTTCTCTGGAGAGCTCAGAGGTGCAGTGAGGGGAAGGCTTTTCTTGCACTGGAGCCCATGTGTGAGTCCTCTGCAAGGGACTTTCCTGGATCCTGCACTAAACACTATGTGAGCCTGGGAGACTTCCTTAACCTTCCTGCTGGTTCTGGGCAGCTTTACCTTTTGGGTTCTGATCCTGACCAGCCAAGGATGAACACTCAGCTATCTGTACTGTCTGCATCTAGATACTGGTAATGCGGGTGTGCATGTATGTGTTTACTTACATTTTCCGTGCATGTTATGGAGAACAGACTATAGAAAATCAGGCAAAGTATTTTCAAGGCAAAGGAATGAACCTAATGATAATGGTGGGGATGGGCGCAGAACCAAGGAGAACATTCTGATGTAAGCTAGACAGGAGAAGACAGGATTGGAGCAGTCAGGACCAACCCTTTCCTTTCTTGAGTGCTTTCTGATTTACCAAATTCTTCCCCAAACTATTATTCACAACTCCAGGTCTAACATCAGCCCTGCTTATGTGACCTTTCCCTGGTGCATAATCAGGTGCCTTCCTCCTCTTTCTAAAGAAGAAAAACACTGGGGAGTCCAGACATCTACAGGCCACTGGGTGAGAAATTAACTCCTTGCCTGCACTGTTGCTCAGGGTCCCCCTGCTGTGGGAGCATGGAGAGGAACTCTCCGCAACTCCTTCAAGTTTCCCAAGCACCTGCCCAGGGCACCCTCCTCGACTAAAGAGCCCAGTGAGACTTTACCTGCCATCCAGAAAACCTAGACCAGATTACACATTGTGGTGGACATTTACCTTCAATGCACTAACTTATCACTCCTGAGCCTGAGGAAGGCATTTGTGTATCCCCTGACTTCCCATGAGTGCCTTGTGCTCTTTGTCCCTCAGTGAGTATCATCCTTAGAAGTTGTATTTTGCAGGCTACTTTCCCAGAGTGTTTTACTGAGCCTATATTTCTGGGTCTTTCCTTGGGACTTTTGGAATGAAGAGAGGTTTGGGATTTGGATTTGTCCCCTGGGCATGTAGGCGGTTCCTTCCTCCTACTTAGCAGTCACTGTGGAGGGGTACAGGGATATAACCCACTGTGCCTGTGGTCACATGGATTAACGAGCTGTCAAGAAGATAAACATAAGTCACCTGGTACAGTCGGAGCACAGAGCAAGCCTGTGGCCACTGGATGAAGGAACATGCATGTAGGAGTTTTTAGAAAGTTCCATCTAGGTACGATCAGCCGCGTTGGGACAGCCTGAGAAGTCTCACTCCTTATAAAGTTTAAGCTCCACTTTGAACACTGGGTGGGCTGTGTATTAGGAGAAAGCAGGTGGAAGCATTTCAAGCAGAGATAAAATGACCAGACAGGTGACTCGGTCTTCTTGCAGGTCTTGGCAGGTCCTTAGAAGGTGATAGGGAATAAAATCTGGAGGTCTAGCTTGAAAGCTGGATCAAGACTGATCAAAAAGTTAGCTTTGTCAAAAGCTTCGGGCCCATTCTTACCTACAGACACCCCTGGTGATCCTAAGTCATTAATCCCCCCGAAGGCCTGTCCTGACCTGAGTTCCTCTGCTTTGAAGTGTGCTCTCCTCTGCAGCATGAGGAAATAATTTGCTGCCTGCTTCAATGAACCATCAGGAGAGCCAGCAGACCTAATGACACGTGAGAATATTAACCTCCTACCAGGAAGAGCTGTGAATCTTGAGCGGCAGTCTATAATTCACCCTGGACTCCCGAACCAGGCTTCTTTGGCTTTCTCTCTCACTTGCTTTCTCACCGACACCCCCAGAGGAAAGGAGAGACTCGCTCATAAAACTTTATATTCTCCAAGAGCGTGAGCCTTGCTGACTGTTTAGTAATGAGTGAGTTTCCTTTTACAATCATGGAAAAATATATGGGAAGCAGAAGCAGGAGTTAGGGAAAGAATTATTTTGAGAGTTGCATTTTACATAGTCTCCTTCCTCCTTAACTCTGGGGATACACATGGTATCATGAAAGATGGCCATCTCACATTTGGGGAACCAAATTTCTTGGTAATCCTGTATTTCATCTTCAAAGTAAAAAAATAAAAATAAAAAACCCTGGAGGTTAAGGCTCTAATCTGAAGGTATTTAGATGTTAGAAGGAAACTTACAGGTTTTTTTTAAGGTTACATGGAGACAGAAGGAGCATTTCACCTCCCTGAGTCATTGTGGCCATGTGTTTGCTTACTTGTTTCATGAGATCTTGGGCCCCTTGAGGATAGGCCCCTTACCCACCTCTACTCTCAGTGTCTTGAAGAATATCTGGTCAGTAGAAGGCTTTAGGTCAAAATCTGACAGGAAATGGTCCAAATCATCATTTGCAACCTCAGCTGTTGCATATGGAAGAAACCAGTGCCCGCAAGGTCACTGACTCATGGGTACAGCTGGAGACTTTCCTAGGGCTGAGTGAAGGTTCCTTTCTCCTGTCTGCCCCTCTGGTTGTCTGATGGCTGCTCTCGTCATTGCGGTGTCCTCGGAAGGTATGTGCAGTGCTGAAGGAGGATATCTTGTCATCAGTTGGACAAAGAGCCAAGGGACCAAAATAAATAGGGAAATGGACTGTTGACTGCAGGACCCAGTGTGCAGAAATGTGCAGCATAGCTGCTTGACTGAGAGTACCTAGCACAGTAGGAGCCTTTAGGCCAGCAGAACTTTTCTTCCTTTGCTAGAGAAGCCCAGCTCTCCAGGCCTCCATGTGAGTGGGAGGAAACCTTCTTTCACTGGGGCCTGGGTGACGGATGCTCAGTAAATGTTCATATAAGGTGGAATAAATGGACCATCAATTCTACATCTATTAGGGCAGCTGTCTGCTTAGACCATTTCATCTCAGTATCTCAAGTGTCCCCACTCAACGCTGGACACCTACATTTAGGCATTTTGATGGCTCATACACATAATGACATCAAACATTCTTCTGCTTACTTGACCAGTGCACTGAGTAGAGAAACCAGTGTTTCATGTTTACTTGATGTTCATGGGATTCTCAGCTTTCTCATCTCTCCAAATTGCGGTCTTCTTCCTTCAGTCAGCTTCTTTTTTAAAGAATTAATTTTATTAAAACCCGTCAAATTAGAGCTGCCTCTATCCAGGGCATTTCAAGGTCCATTCATTATGTCTTCTTATCTTGGCAGGCGATCGGCCTGGAAAGGCAGCTTGGCCATTATGCACATACAAAGCCCATCATTTTTTGACCAATGGTCAATTCATCAAACATTTATCTTTTGCCCTCTGAGCAGTGTGTCACTCTGCCTGTCACTTCCTACTTTGGTTTGCTATGAAAGATGAAGAAAAGAAGGTGAAGGGTGTCTCCCTCACTTTCCCACCCCCACCCAGATCTTTTTTATTAATTAGATTTTATACTTGAGGGTTGACACATGCCCTACCCCCTGACTCCCAGCACTTGGCCACATGGTGTTGGAGATGGCTTCCCGCAGGCCTGCTGAACTTTACACTGAATGGTGGAATGATTATGACAATGCTAAAACTTGGATTTTGGGGGGGTGGTTCTCCTGGAGCTCGCCTTGAGATATTTGAATTGGAAGAGACCTCTAGAGTCATGAATCCTTCCCAATTTATAGGAGAATAAAATGAGCTCTGGAGGGGCAAGGATTTGACTGAAATATTATAGCAGAGAATGATAGAGGCAGGGTAAGTCTCAGGCTCTGGAATGTTCTTCAGGCAGAGATTCTCCCAAGCTGCCATCTCTCCAAGTTCTGAGTTGGTTCGAATATGTCTTAGGATTTATTTTGAAGGTTAACTATTTGTTTCCTTTTCCCACTGTTATAGCTTTTATCTAGGTGTTTCCCCAAAACCTCATGCAATCGTAGGTGGGGCTTTTGGAAGGTGGCTGGCTGTAGAGTGTGTGAATGTGGACTAAGGGTGTGTCCAGGGATTAAGGGTATGAAAAATGGAAGCTCCACCCTAGGTATGGGTGGTACCAATCAATAGGCTTCTATTGTAGGTGGGATAAAAAGGAAAGGCAGGCTCACTACTGCTGCTACTGCTTGCTGCCTTCTGCCTGCCACACCATGAACTGGTTCTCCTCTGTGATGCCTCTCTGCTGTGCCACCCTGCCTTGGAACTGACTGTGGACTGAAACCTCCACAAACTGTAAGCTGAAATGAACCTTCTCTCCTTTAATTTGTGGGTGTCAGGTATTTTGTCTCAGCATTGAGAAAAATAACTAAGACACCTACCTCACTAATTTTTTCCTCTGAAAATAAACTATTCCCATTTGTTTCTCAAAAATAACCTTCCTGCTAACAAGCCATCCTTGTATTTTTATAGGATTGTTTTCATAATCTATATCCCATGTGCTCCCCATACTAGAATGTGCAAAATGTACCAGTCAGGATATATTAAAAATTCAGCTTTGCAAAGGTTATTTTCCCAAAGCCATAGGCCAAATCTAGACCTCAAAATAGAGCACTTGTACACTGTGGGATTGAATTTTGCATATCTACTTACTACATTTGCTTGGTTTCACTGAGCTGACAAGAAATCCTTGATCAGAACCACAAGCTCCCTGTGCAAAGACCATAGTGGTGCACCACTGCCACAAGAGCAAATAACCAGAGGGGCAGAGGTGAGAATCTTGTCTTAATCGGGAAATGACTCTTGCTTTTCATACCACACATCTGCAGCCATGTGATCTTTCCTCTTTGTCCCCCCTCAACACACTACCATTGCCAGGTGTTGATACACAAAGGACTAGAATGGGTCATCATATGAAATGGGAAACAAACCTCATCGTATTGTTCTTTGAGACGTTTTAGAGATAGTAGAATTTTGGAAGAAAGAAATGGCTCCAATACATGCTACTCTCAGAGCCACCATATCTCTTAGGGCCTTCTTTCCTGTAGGAGATCTAAAGCTATCTTGTAGTCTGGGACAGAAAACATGTTTTCACCTTCTTTAGCCAACTGGGACCTCACAGAATCAGCGGTTGGCACATTTTTGCTGACTTTCCTGGCTTGATTCCATTCCAGGGGGGCACTGCCCATGGGGAGGTGGTCTTTGGGCAAGTATTTGATTAGGGGGCCCTTCTGGGATCACAGGGCCCTGAGGCCCAGCCATGTAAATGTCTCCTTTTCTGGTTGGCTTGCAATGAGTAGACAGCATCTGTTGAATTAAAAATTCCCTTTCTGGAGGGTGGTGAAAGGCTTATGTGGAAGAGACACTGTTATCTTTCAAGCAAACAGTTCAGGACGTTGAAGAGCAGTGTTCTTGGCCCAACATATGTTTGCCCAGTGGCCGTGGGAGCGTCCCCCGCCAGGCGCTGCCTTCTACCCCATGGCGACGTGCACGCATACCGCGGCTGCGGCACACCGTGTCCGCTCCCTCACATCCCCCTAGCAAAGAAAACCCCCATTTATAGCACCCGCCACACAAACTCACTCTTTGGACTCTTAAAAACAAACAAGATCCCGAGGCCACAGGCTTCATGCGTGCATGTGTGGTTTTGTAAAATCTCAAGCCGTGAATCAAAATAATTTTAGAGACATAGTTCAAGCCCAAGCCCAAGTCTTGTGACAAGGGTGGGGGAAATGCAGGGAAGCAGGGGAAGACAGGCCAGAAAAGGGGACAGATGGGAACAAGACGCAGAAGCACCTCAGGAGTGTGGCTGGTTCCTGTCGCTGTCCTTAAGGATGGACCTGCAGGGCCAACAGAGGGAGGGAGACAGGTGTTTGCTGCACCCCTCATCTCTTTCCCTTCAGTGTCCAGAGCCCATCTTAGCCACAGGACTTAACCACCTGCTGTCCTGCATGGGTTTCTCCTTAGTGTAAGCCTAACCTGCCTCTCTCTTCTATGGATGCTACGCTCATTGGGAGCCAACTTCCAGCTTCTGCTCCCCTAGAGGTAGTGCTCACTGCATACCCACCATGATGGAAGTGGGGTGCCTGGTCACGCTTTTGAGTGCCAGGATTGAAATTTCTCTCTTTCTTATGTTCCCTTAACACCAGATGCGGAGGGAGTTTAAGTAGGTGCTCAAAAGATGAGAGTTCAGTTGAGATTTAGTTCAAGCCCATGACCTCTTTGCTCGCTCACCCTCCTCGGAGTGGCACTTCATCACCCCAGCCTGACTTAGGATCCTGTCTTATCTGGTAACTGCTTCTCAGTCCGTACATAGAGCAGAGGACCAGCCCGTGATCCTCTTTGTAGCCCCAGAGAATCCCCAGTGCCTGGACAAAGTCAGGACTCGATAAAGGCAGTTTATAAACTAGAATCCCTTCACACACATTTTTGTAAATGAGTAAAGAAATGACACTTAGGGCCACATTAGCTGGCAAATCTCAGTCCACCTGCAGCTAACATGCACTTCACCTTAAGAGGGCCACATGAAAAACTATAAGAACGAATTCTCCCAGGGCTCACTCAAGGACGACCAGAAAGTGTAGGCTGGTTAGCAAAAGACCTTGAAAAAGCATCCAGGTTCCTCATTCTCACTGAGTTCACACAATGATGACATTTACAAAGCGACATATAATGTTTGGATGGAGCTTGTGGCCATGGTGAATTTCCACGTCTGGACCACAACTAGGAATTATTTAGAGGTAGCCGAGCATAATTGAGAAAACTGTTACAACAGGATCCCAAGGTTCTAGATGCCACTAGATGACACTGGGTGCTTTTAGAGAAGCTACTTTCTCTGATAAGAATAGGGTGCAGCATTCAGTGCCATGGAGACGGTCAGAGCCAGGACTTTGCTACCCTCTTCCCACAAGGCTGATCCCCGAGGGGCCCCATGGCAGGGTAGAGGTGACTGTCGTCAACTGTCCCTCCGGAGCTCCAGAGCTCCGGTCAGATGTCCACAGTGTCTGGGTAGAATGTTAGAGGCCCATGAATCTGCTCTTTGTTTGGAAATCTCTGAACACTCTCAATGACTCATCTCTGATCAAATATGTGTAATGACGCACAAGCAGTTCAATGCTCGGGTGAGCGGCTCCTCTGTGTTTACAAGTATTAAAACGACTGATTCATGACATCTCCTCCCCATGCGCATCACTTTTTCTTACTTGGTTTTGATTCTGCCTTTTAGAACCCCATAGGCTTTTACATATTTATTTTATGTTTTGTTTTTATTTTTATTTTTGCACGTTTCCAGTCACTTTTGAATTTTCATTTTCACACAGGCTCCCACTGCACTGCCCAGCACGGTCTCAGATGTACAGTCTTCTGCCTCAGCCTCTTAGACAGCTGGGATTACAGGGCTGCTCCACTGTGCGTAGCTAGATGTAGTCCACTGACGCACCTGAGTCTTCTGGGCTCCCGGTTGAGCAACACTGTTTTAATCATGATGTCACACCCTCTTTGCCTCCTGGTTGTTCTCTGTGGAAATGGTGGACATGTTTAGGCTTGTCTACGTTGCTATTTTAACTAATGCTGTAGGGAACCTATTTGTACATGTGTCTATGAGTGCTGATGGCCTTTTGAGTAACAAAGTTCCAGGGGGGTTTTTGGAGTCGGAGGCTGTGGAGTTATAATGGATTGGGTAATGGATTAGGATTATAGCATCTGTGGTAGTTGTCTCCACTCTGGCTGTTGACACTGAGCCCCTACACACATGCACACACACATGCACACACACACTCACACACACACACACACACATGCACACACACACTCACACACATATGCACACACACACACACAGGCACACACGCACACACGCTGTTCTTTATCTAAGGCTCCTGCCTTGTGTACATGGGGAGTCAGCTCGTTTTCTTTGATAATAGTGTTCCCTAGAGTTTTTCCTGATTTTACAGTGCTTGTTCAAAATGGACTAGTTAACACATAAAACTGTAAAAAAAAATATTTCCCATGATTAATAAATACCCAAGGAGACACAGATAGAGACATGTAGATATCTAAGTATGCACTGGAACATGCCTGCAATCTCACACTAGGGATGCTGAGGCAGGAGGATTGCCACAAGTTCGAGGCCAGCCTAGAATATATAGTGAGTTCAAGGCCAGCCTGAACTGTAGAGTGAGGTACAGTCTCACTCCATCCCACTCCACAAATTATGTTACAGAATGCTCATAAAGTCATGTATACGTGATAGAATATTAAAAATAGTTTATGAACTAGAAGCAGCTAAGGCAACTTTGATAATTCTTAACCATCAACAGGAAAATGCCCAGCAAAATATAAGACACATTAAATTTTGTGAGGTGAGTGGAGGGAGGAGGGAAGCTTGGAATGACTTTCAGTTTCCACGCATGAGATGTTGTACCATAGTGTACTGTAGTTGATTTCAGGTACTTAAATATATACCACCAAATTCTATTGGATTATTAAGTGTGTGTCTATAATATTTTTAGTTGCTGTGTGGTATTTCATTATTTGGATAGGTGGGCTTTATTTAATCATTCTTCTATTGTTGAATGTTTATGCTTGTCTACACTGTTATTTTAACTAATGCTGTAGGGAACCTATTTGTACTTAAACCATGCACACCTTTGGTATTTACTCAGTAAATTATTAGAATTAGAGTTATGGATGAAAACATGATCATTTTTAAAACTGTCACTGTAAATTGCCACTCAGAGAGATCATAACAATTTTGTTCTTGTACTAACTTATTTTCTTGAACACTTGACAAAACCATCTTATATTTTAAGAAAACAATAGATATCTCATTTAATTGGAATATTCTAGATTCCCAGTGAGACTGAGAACTTCTCCTATTTTTCAACTATTGACCAATTTCCTTCTTCAAGTATTTTCAATTTTCTGTTCAAGTATTTTGTTCTTTTTCATTGGGAATCCAGCTTTTTCCTTAATGGTTAACAAAAGCTCTTTCCATATTAAGGTTGTTAAACTATACAGTGTTGGAGAAGTTGCAAATATTTTCCCAATTTCAATTTTTCTATTGATTTTAAAGTGAACTTTTTGGGGGGCTTGTTTAACTTTATATTTGGGTCTTTCTATTACACACTGCATACAAAGTTCATCTTAATGGGCTGATACAGTGGTTGGTTGTAATAGAATTATTTGGGATCTATTTTAAAATTTATTTTTATTTTTATTTTTCATCTTTTGAGACAGTATCTCACTATGGAGTTCAGGATGGCCTTGAACCCACTTTGTAACCCAGGCTAGCCTTGAACTCACGACAATCCTGCCTCAGCCTCCCTAGTGCTGGGATTACAGTCGTATGCCAGCATGCCTGGCTTTGTTTGGGATCTTAATGTGTCTTTCCTACTATGTCATTAGGGCCTTAACTTTTATACATGTGACGAACGTGTCCTTAACCATGTCACTGGCAAAAAGCAAAATTTCGACAACTTGCGCTAAAGCAGTTTGAGTCATTGAGTATTTTTCAGGTACATTTTGAAACAGTGAATTTTTGACTTTACCTAATGTCACTTTCCAGCCTATTTTTTGCCTTCCTATCACAAAAATATCATTAGAATTTTATTCAAAGCCATTGTTGAATCTGTATACAATTTGTATCTTTTCTATCCCCAGCCAAATATTTCTGTTAATATCTGTTCTTCCCAACCTGTTCTTACTGCCTATTTGAGAATCTATGAACTATTATATTGATATATATCCCACCCATCTAATTCCATAAAGAGTTTGGACTAGCTTATTAGAATTAATAAAATAGAAAATAATTAAATAAAATATCAAGTGTATGGAAAAAATACAAACTTAAAAATTAAAGCTAGAAAGCAGATATGCAAACCACGAGGCATTACCTTTTAAACTTGGGTTACAGTTTAGTTGCTAGCTTCCTGGTAGCAAAAGTAAAAAGGTCCACATGATCAGAAATATTATTTACATTGTCCTAGGCACGTGCACACCAGCCCCTCAGAAGCATAATCTGACTAGAATTTCATATAGGTAAATTTATAAGCTCACCAATCCAAAAGTTGGAGAATCTAATTTCTTCCTTTGCTTTTCAAATGACAGATTCTTCAAGTACAGATTTCTGGGCTTTCATCTTCTTACGCATTCTCTACAATTCTTTAGGAATTGTATTGGAAAGACTTCCTAGTATTCTTAGTTGTAGCACATGAAGTTTTAGGCATAGTTAACAGCTTTGGGTTGTTTGACCGGTCTTAGATTCACATCTTTGATACAGCTATTGAATTTTATTTTCTGCTGCTCAGAGCTGAGGTCCATCACGACGGAGGCTCAAGAGGTGACTTTGACCCTGTGCGTTGTACCACCTCTTGATGCCAGTAATGCACCCTGTGTTACAGTCACAGCCCGTCTACCTTCGTGCATTGCTTCTAGACATTTCCACTTCCTGTTCATATACTAACAGTGGGGACTACTTGATTTATATCGTACATAAATGTAGGACCTGTACAGCAGGAAAACAGAGCCAATCTATGTGTTGTAATGTGTATATCATTGTATGCATATTATATGCATCTAATGCATTATTGCATTCGTGTACCCATATAATGTATATAGTTACCCATCCATCCACCTAACCACCCAAGCAGGATACAAAGAGTTTTATAAGGAAAGGGTACCTCCATGAAACCAGAGCAACGGAGTATGTCAAAGTATCTGCCCTTGGGCCATTTACTGTGACAGGAGCAGCCATGCCCCCAGCCCGCTGATCCTCTTCTTTCTTCCCAGTCCCTATTGGTTAGCTTTGTGTCATTTGCCCTGTCCTTGCACATTCTATCAGGGACTGGAAGTTAATCTTTAGATCTTCCTCTACAGCCCGCCATGTGCCAGGTATCGGAGTAGGATGGGAATGAGGCAGGAACAAATGACTCTCTGCTCTCAGAGGTGATGTTTAAACTATTGAACTGCCACCCCGACCACTCTGAACAGATGCTGGCCAGTGCAGCATCCCTGGTGGCCTGATGGTTAAATTTGGTAGTGGGCAGTCCCAGGGACCTGCTGAGAATGGTCAGGTCATAGGGAGGGGTGTTCAGAGCTGTAGTCACTTACCAACCGCTAAGGAAATAATTTAGATATTTTCACCATTGTCTGTGGATCCAGGTGCAGGCCCCTGACGTCATTCTTCCTGTTCTCAAAAATGCATTCTGGGGGAAGGCAGGAGGCATCTGGCCTTTGAAAGTAGGCCACTGGTCAGGCCCTGAGCCTGTGCTCTGTCCTTGGATTTTTCTTGGCTGCTTTTCTTTTAGACTCTCCTGGGCTCCTGCAAAGTGGTTGGCAGTAGGTGAGAAGTCCTTGGTCTTGCATGCACCCCACAGCTCTCTGGGTGTGTGGCAGTCACAGAGGCATCATCCAGAGAGACAGTGCCAGCCTTTGCATTGACAGGGAATAGCCAGGGTGGTAGATGTCAGACATGTGAGCAAGGCGCCCCTAGAATCTCCATGGCTTCCTTGAATATGTGCATGGCTATTCAGATGGATAGAGTAGAGGGAGAAAGACAAGAGCTTAATGAAGAGTTGGTTTTCTTGTTTGGTTTGAGACTGTCTGATTTTTGGTCCTTACCCAAGGCTGAATATGGTTCCAAAGGAAGAGATGATTCTTTCACAGGGCCTGTGACTTGCTGTCCCCGTCGCTCACTCGCTTCCCTTTCTCGTGCTGGGCATGGTGTCATGGCCCATGTAGGCAGGAGTGGAAGGAGCTGGGATCTAATTCTGACTCCAGCACATGGGCCACAGATGGCCCAGGTTCTGGGAGTGACCTCTGGTGGCTTCTGGGCCGCAGTGTGCTGGCACAAGGGTGACTGCAGATTAGATGCTCCCTGCTCCAAACCTCTCTGCCCTCCCCCCCAGGTCCTGGCTCTTGTCCTGTGAGGACCCAGTTTTGGGGGGAGGAATGAAGGAGGCTGAGTCTGTGCCCACCCACGAGCACCAGATGTTCCTGTGGGGCCCACGACCCTGCCCAAGTCCCCTTCACGTGGACTCCCTGCCACTGACCTCGCAGGGCAGGGCTGTGGCCGCCTGTTTAGTGCCACTGTTTTCATAAGCTAATGAGGGCAGAGTGTGAGCCACAGGCGACGATGCTGGGATATTAACTGTGACAGGAAGCTTGATCATAATTATCTTAACGAGGATAGGGTTAATTACAGTGGAAACTTAAAAGTTCTATCTGTTTGAATCCACTGGAGCTGAATGCATCGTGAAGGTTTGTCATTTTGATGTGACTTTGGAAAAGCACCATGGCTCTCCCGGCAGCCGCTGCAGCTCCTAGGGGAGCCCAGGCAGAGCCCTGCAAAGAGGCGACCGAGATGGTACCTGTGGGTGAGATCACAGCAGCTCTGACTGGCGGAGTGGGAGGCGGGCAGGCGCCTGCAAGGAGCTGCACAGTGCTGATGAGGTTTCCAAGCAAGCCAGCCGCTGCCACTGAGTGTCCCCACTGGGTCCCTTCCTGCTCTTGGTGGCTTCTCCAGCTGGCTTCCCCCAGCAGTGGGTGCAGCCTGGCCTGTCCCCTCCAGCTCTCCAGCCCCTCCACCCCAGTACCATGGACACTACCAGGGAAGCTGGTAAACAAACCTTTGGTGACAGTCACCCCCTCCAGCAAGGCTCTGATTTTGGGGTGCATTTTACCATCCATGCACAAGGTTAAGGCAGAGAAATTGTCATGCTGTCCTATCTTCCCTGCCAGCTACCACTGCAGCCCGGTCAAACACTGGCAACCTACGTGGGGCTTGAAAGTCTTTTCTACCTTTCATTATGTTTAACAGCACCTATCAATTGCAGGCATCCGGTATATAGGGGTTTGAACTTCTAGATTGTTGCAAATAATTTCTTTCTCCTATTTCTTCCTGGAAAACAAAAATAATTTTAAGTGAAATATGAAGCCATCTTCCAGGTGCATGTTTATGGGCCCCTCCATGCCATTTGAACCCTATGGATCATTTCCATTCCTGTCCTCCCCTTCACTGTGGACTCTGTTCCTGCCTCCTCTCCCGCTGTGTCCCTTACTTAACTGAACTGGTAACATCCTGCATTGATAGCATGCGAGCAGAGGTCTGTTGATTAGCAGCCCCTGCACCATGAAACACGGTTCCCTTTTTACCAAGCAGTTAATCACATTACATGGCAAAACCAAGCAGGTGCCAGGACGCAAGGTGGGTTTCCTTCACTCCTCCTGGAGGTCTCATTCTGGTGTGCAGCTCTGTCCCAGAGCCTGCCCTGCAGACAGGAGTAGCTGGCTCAGTGGGCTGTGCACGGTTGTGCCTGATGTTGTCCCTCTTCATACTGTGTCACTGTGTGTGTGTGTGTGTGTGTGTGTGTTGCTTCCCTGAAGCGCACTTGGAAGGGAGTTTTCTTCTGCTTGCCAGTTGCCGACTGTTCGTGGTGCCTCACGATAAAAGTATAATATTTGCATAACATAACTCAGGAACAATGCGTGTTTGGATGCTGCCTGTGACCACAGCCCAGCTGATGCTTGTGCACAAAGGACTTATTAGCTGCCCATAAGGCTGCCCAATGGGAGGGAGGTGGTGCCGCTCCCCTTGTGGCCAACGGCCTGGGCCTGAGAAATGTTTCTGGTTAGTGAGCACCATTCATTGACCCCCACTGGGGAAGGGATTTGAGGAGAATGTGCCCACCCCCTGCATCCTCCACATATCCCCAAGGTCAGGGGCAGGAGACGGGAGGGCAGCATAGGTTGGTGAATGAAGGCAAGGAAGGAGGCAAAGGAAAAACCAGCCCTGGCTTGCAATTGGTTAGTCCTCTGAGTCTCTGAGACCCTGTGAACTGGGAGGAACACAGATCGGTGTCAGGGTGCCCCGGTTCACACTGCAAGATGGTAGAGCAGAGGGAAAGGCCCACACTGCCCTGCCTAGATGCGCCTAAGTTGTGTTAAGGCTTCCCAGAACCGCGAGGAAGAAGCGAAGGGAGGAGAATGCGGACAGCTAGGCCCTTGCACTGGAGCCAGGCAGGGGTGGCTGAGGAGCAGGCGTGCTGAGCAGCTGGGTCCTGTGTGGGGCCCTCCTGAGGTCTGCAGAAATTGGCACGCAGGCAGGGCTGTGGGCCCAGGGAATCTGCAGCTTTAACCACTCCCAGTGCAGTTTACACCTTGCAGGGCTCCTATGCAGCCCTATTGGGAGGGGTCCCACCCGGCAGCTCCGGGTGCCTTGGGAAACTCCAGTACTGAAGTCCACCCCCACCCCCTGCGTACACATTGCACACGCAAGCACACGGGACCACGATGGAGGGGCTCCCAGTAGAGGACTAAAGAGTGCAGGAGACATCTTCCTGATTCGTCACATTCTGTAGAATAGCCAGGGACCCCACGAGAGCCTCCCCTCCCTCCAGCAACGTCGTGGCCCAGCTGTCGGCCTGTGCAAGCTCAGCACATCTCCTGAGCCTGGCAGGTGAATGAGCCGGGAGTGAGTGTGTTTGTGCGCGTCCCCGGACCAGGCAGCCTGCTTTAATTAATGTCCGTGTGTGCTGGGCAAGCTATTGTGCACCACGGCCCTGTGTCCCTGCCTCGTAGAGCCCAAGTGTTAACTTCCAGCTATGTGTATAAACAATAGCATTTCCCCTCCTTTCTGATATATTTTTTCCCCTAAGCTGGGTACTTAATCCTCTCCGATGCCTTTTTTATTTACTGTCTCAACATCTACATTGCTACCTTCTATAGTCTTTTTTTTTTCCTCTTCAAGCATAAAGTGAGAAATCTATGCTCCATAAATTAAAACAGTAACTTCAGGCCAGGAGCTTTGAAGCAGAAATTCTCCCAACCGTCTTCCCCTCAAAACAAAACTAAAAACAAATAAAAAGAAATAATGAAAGGAAAAGAAGCAAGTCCTCTCTGGCTGGGGTGATTATGTAATCCTGCAGACGCCTTGCCTGTTGGGCAGCCACAGAGACACAGGGCAGAAGGAAATTAAGTGATTATTAAAGAAAAGAAAAGACAGAGTGGGTGAAAGAAAATAGTCTGAGGATGTGAAAGGAGAGAAAAGAAGCTTTCCTGGCTGTTTCCCCTACAACCGTATAGAGGAGAACGGCTAAGAAATGATACTTGAAGTTATATTTATTATTGTAAGAGGGGTATGATATTTCTAGGCAGGAATGATGGATGACAACTTAAATTTGTGTCCAGGGAATGAAGGTGAAGTGTGACAGAGTTATTTATCTTGGGAATGGAGGTTAGGGTCAGCCGAGGCTGGGTGCCTGAAGGCACAAGACATTGACAAATTTATCCTGCAGGCCGTATCTGAAGCCCTTTGTTTTGGATCCTGGCTACTCACTAAGTGACCCTCATCCTTCATGTTGGCAATGCGTGAAGGATGCGGTGAGTGCCAGAGGCCCCTTCTCCCCCGCCGCCCCCCACCCCCGGCTCCCGCTACTAATTCTTGTCATTCACTTTGCTGACAGGCACCAAGCCCAAACTATTCCCAGTCCTGAAAGGGAAGGTTAAAATATTTATTTCGGCTCATAATGGCCTCCCTGATTTAGTGCAGGATCATTTTTCCTGTTGCCTTTGTCATTGCAGGTCACTGGAAGGACTGAGCGCGTTCGGGAGCCTGGAGGAACTCATCTTGGACAACAATTTGCTAGGGGACGACCTCGTGTTGCCAGGGTTACCCCGGCTCCACACCCTAACCCTCAACAAGAACCAAATATCCTTTCCTCAGCTCACTGTCCCCCCTTCCCTGCTGCCCCTACTCCCTGCTCAACCCCACAGTGTCCCCTCCTGCCACCCTCCACCCCGCCCCACACAAATACCTGCAAAACGTCAAATGAGTTTTATGTGTCAGCTAAATTAAAGTATGTGAAATACAGTCCGTGGGCAGACAAAGCGTTCTGTCTTCTGGCACTCGGGACACTTCAGAGTAATTTATTATAGGTCATTCATAAATGAAATGCACCATTATATCTTCCTGTTGCTCCATTTTAGTGTAGAGATCTAAGTTATGGCTGAAAGAAATCTTTTTAATAGATAAAAATAGAGAAAGAAAATAATGTCACTGCTACCAGGGAGGCGAAGCCGGGCCTGTTTTCTTGGGCTTGTGTGGGAGGGTGACCTCTGGTGGGAGGAAAGGGGTAATGCCTGTGGCTGAGAGAGCTTGGCCTTCTTGGAGGTTTCTGGAAGGAGGCACAGGAGAGAGCTGGAGCGGAAGAGAAGCACGAAGGCTGGTGAGTAGCGGAGTAATAGAGCCACGCTGGGATACAAGTGTCCCCTAAGTAGATGAGAACCTGTCCAGCGGGGGACACTCCAGATTCTGTCGTGGGAGTGGAATCAGCACAGGACTCCTGCGCGGTTAGTTATGGATTGTCACGCTCTACAATACCAGTTCTGCGAGGCAGGGGCTGCTCTCCCAGCTTTGCACACACACACTGTCACAGCACACGGGGCACAGGCCAACGAAACTTTGTTGGATGCATGAATGAACGATCCTCGTTAGCTTTCATTACTGGACACTTGTTAGGCATCAACATGCTGGGTACGTGAAGTATTGTAGTTTTCATTCTTACCAAGCCTAGGAGAAGGGTGTAGTTTCTCTACTTACTTAGCCATGGGAAGAGGAGAGTGTAGTCCTTATGCAGTGACTGAGGTCAGAGGCCCCAGAGTGAGTCTCAGTGGTGGGTGCAGCCAAAGTGCTTTCCATTCCATTGGGTGGTTCGGGCTTGAGGACCAGTTGCTTTGTGATTGCTGGAACACTTGAGATGTGGGCGTTGTTAAATCACGTTCACATCCATAGCTTAGAAATGGAAAGGGAACCAGGGCACTTTCTTCTAGATGTTAAATAAAGCAGATATACATGTTAAATTTAACATATATGTTTATATCAACGTTGAAGAATGATTTTAGCAGCTTATTTGTCCCTATTTATACTTCAAGCCATAAATTAATATTGTCTGTATTCTATATTGTATTGGTTAACTCTTGCTGCTATGACAGAATGCCATAGACTGGGAAACATATTCTTCCCAGGAAGATGGAGGTCTGAGATCATGGGGCCAGCACAACAGGGCTCTTGGTGATGGCTTTTTCATGTTGTATGTTCACATGATAGAAAGAGAGTACAACATTAGAGTTCATGGATTGGGCTCCTGAATCAGTTTCCTCATTTTTAGCTGTGCAACTATGGATAAGTCATCTTCTGAGAGCCTGTGTTCCTTATTTTTAAAGAAATAAGTTGGGTTGGATGATGGGTTTCTTTTTCTCTCAATATCACTAACAACAGAGCTGAATAGGCCTCTTGGATCCAGAGCACTGAGAAATTGTCTTTGTCTTTGGTTGAGCCCATTCCCTACTCTGCCTCTCAACTTTTTCATCTATAAACATGGATAATGCTAGGGAGGGAACAGTGATAATGGCCAAGAAAAGATGAAGCACACGGCACTGTGTAGCTGTAAACCCGATCACCTATGCCTCTGTGGTATTAAAGTGAACATTATTACTTGTAGATGTAGAAGCCAATGATTGGCTCCATTGGGGTGCGATGTGACTTCTTTCTCTTTTACTTCCTCATTGTGCTAATCTGATCATGAAGATCAGCTTCCAAATAAATCTACTCGATCTAGAAGTCACTGAATGAAAGGTAAGTAAAAGCAGGCAATGTTACCTATTGTCCTATCAGCCTAATGCTGGTAGGTAATAAACTCCATCTTATCAACCCTCTGTTTCTCCTGCCTTACTATGAAAATGCCATGGACTCCAAAATAATTCCAAGTTCCTTATTCCTGTTGCTACCCTGTGAAATGTCTTGGATCTAGGCTCTCTTAGTTAGCTTTTGCTGCCTGATAGTCCATCCCAAAACACTGTGGCTTAAAACAATAAATACTGTATTTGTTTATGGTTCTGTGGGTGCATTTGTTGACCAGACATCAGTTGGACAGCTCTTCTGGCTGGTTTTACCTTGGGTTATTCATGTGGCCACAGTTGCCTGAGGCTTGGCTGGAGCCAGATGGGCCAAGATGGCTTCACCTATGTGTCTGGAGGTTGTTACTGATGGTTGGCTGAGCTATACATCTCCAGCAGGCTACATAAGCCATATCCCGACAGAAGAGTACTCTAGGAGCTCAAGCCACCACGTGCAAGTATTTTGCAAGTCCTACTCGTATCGTGAAAGCAAGTCACATACCAAATGTAGAGAATGTGTGGGGAGGAAACTACACCAAGTGTGGGTGTAAAGAGGCATAGTTCAATCCTATGGCATAGGCCGTGGCATCACATCTCAAGATTTCACTTGGCTTTTGTTATCAGTGGCAATGGAGAATAAAGTAACTAAAAAGGTATTAGCTCTTTCTTTCAAACTGAACCTTTCAACATATTAGAAAATTTGCTAACAACTTTTTTTTATCACGTTGTTTTGTGGAGTTTGTTTTTCTTTTTAATTCTTTGGTCTTGGCATCTGTGGAGTGGTTATTTACCCTGCCTCATTTATCTGCCTTGTAAATCTCAATTTTTCCATTTTGGTTTTACCCACAATTAAGTATGTCTACACCAATGCTCCATGTGACTAGACTCTGGGAACATGGGAGATTGGCTTCTTTTATTCTTCTGCAAGAGGAAATATCACATAGTGGTTTAGAACAACAAGTTCTGAGGCCAGACACCCTAGGTCCAGGCTGTCACTTGCTGCATGACTTTGGACAAGTTATTTCACATCTCTGTGTTTTCATTTCGTCTGAAAATTGGGACAATAGTACTTACCCCAGAGAGAGTTTCGAGGGATAATCTAAACAGCTCACCAATATGAGGTTCCAATAACACGGAAAGTACAGCGTTAGTGTTCACTCAGTGTTGTTATTACTATCCTCGAGAACTATGGAAACGTATCTGATGTGACTTGGCTGAACTATAATGATTTTTATAGTTTAATATTATCCTAACACCCTTCTCTGAGATGGGTAACATTGATGAATATTTCGTCCCATTTTTTACAGAAGAGCTACCGAGCTATGAGCTTTCAGAAGTCATGTAGGTTGTCAGTGGTGAGCTTGAGTCTAGAACCCAGGTATGCTGACTTGCAGCCCCAGACTTGCAAACTTGAAGGAGAAACATCACCGCCCAGGACAGAGACTGAGATGTGGGAGTGGTCAGTTGTCTGTGTCTGCCCCAGTGTGGCCCTGTCTCAGCTGAGGCCCAAGGAGGCCACTCATGAAAGAGATTCCAGAGTCCAAACTCAGCAGCATCTGGCAGGTTTCTTCTGAATTCACCAAGCAACACCTCCCCTCCCATCTGCAAGCCTCCTGTTTGACCTCCCATCTTTGTTCTACCAACCCTTTATTTCTGCTTGTGTTCAGCCCTCACTTGGCTGTCCTGCCCTGGAGTATCTGAAAACTCAGTTGTCTCAGATGACCTCTTCATCCCTTGCTTTGTGGCTAGCTCTCCCTTCATCCTCTGGTTGCTTTAGAGTGGCCAGGTAGTCACTGACCATGGACTTACCTCGCACCCCCATATTCTTTCTCTCACCCACCATAAGCATGCTTGCACGAGGGGTGGGCTATTTGGTAATAGACTCCATAGCATTAAGTCTGAATACTCAGTCATAATTATTAGACCAATAGAAATTTCTAGAATTTGTAGCTATTTAGTACATCCAATGATCCAGTACAATCCAATGATTCCCCTCCACCTTCCCCTTTGGGGATAAGCTAACTTGATTTGAAATCACCCTTCTGTTTGTTTCTCTCTCCCTGTTTGCAGTGACTTTGAACCACAGTGTTACCAGGAAGAACAGTGTACATTGCCTGGTACCCTGGTGAGGAGACCACAGCACAGAGTCAGGAGCTGAACCTGAGTTCTGATAAGTTTGCTGTTGTCTTGGGGAAGTCTCTGTGACCTGTCAAGGTCCTTGGTCTCTTTATAAAATGTGTAATATCATATTACCACTTCAGAGTATTGCAGAGATTCACATGGTATAACACATAGGAAATCATTTTGTTAACGTAAAAGACTTCACTATTTCTTTGCACATTTGACTGTTAGCTAAACCCTCGATGCTTTAAAAAATAGGCCCAAATTGGAAGTATCTGAGGTACAGAGCACAGCTGGCTGACAACACAGTATGGTCTCTTCCAGAAATTTACAAGATTTCTTCGGCTTCAATGTTTGAACTCTCTCCCCTTTTGTGTTAGGAAATTAGAAGTGATTTTATCCCACAGTAAGGCAGTTTCTTAGGATCTAGATTTCTAGACCTGCCATCTATTGGCTATGTGACCTTTAACCTGTTTCCTTCGTTATTGCTTGGACATGGTAATATTTCTGACATGTATGTAAATCAAAGTGAGATGACATTGTACTGTATATTTAGCATTTCAAAAATCTCGTCCTGGGATTAGCCCAGTTCAAACTCCCCTGGTGGTTGGAGAAGCTGCCTTCTGACCTGGAGCTGAGTTTACAGGGAGGGTGTGCCCATTCTCACCCGGGAAAGTGTTTCAGGCCTGTGCAGCTGAGCACGCACACCGAGAGGCTGCCCTCCTCCCTCCCACTCCAAACTCGCAAAACAAGATGCTGCTTTGATCTCGGACCCTCCGCAGAAAATCTCCCTTGGCAAGCCTAGCCATGACAGCTGGGCTCCACCATGGTAACTTTCTGCAGACAACGCTGACAAAAATCTAACCGCCAAGTCCTCCCGAGAAGACTTGATGAGGGAAACCAGGTGTGTGCTGAGAATCCAGCTGGAGAGAGTTGAAACCATGCCAGGTAGCTTCACTTTTTTTTTTTTTAAAGGAAGAAAAGGGACCCTTAGCAGAACCCCTGAATCCATCGCTCTGCTGTGGTCTTGGTTAACCAGAGACACGGAGTTTCCTCCACTGATTGCCTCTGCTTAATTTTCCATGCAGTTTGACAAAAAGGAATGTGACAAGTTCTATCTCAACTCACAATCAGGCAAGACAGGGCTGTGTTTGTCCTTGCTGACCCAGGAGACTGAGGAGCCAATTAAAACTCCTTCTTCTGTTTCATGTTCTGGTGGTAGAAATCAACACAGAGATGAAGGCCTGGTCCAGAGCATGTGGGGAGGAGGTGCTGGGGCTTCCTGTCTGGTACGGATCCGGGTGCACTACTGGGATCAGCCTGCTTTATCACTTACGGTTTGTTGAAAGGCTGAGAACAATAAAGTTTCTGCCACACAAGATATCCTAAATAGGGTAGACTCCCAGAAGACCTTTGGCTTCACTGGCACCAGATAACTAATGCTTTTTGGGGCCCACAGGTCCTTTACCCAAGAAATCTTATGATCAGAGTGTTTGAATGTTCACCTCTGCCTGGGGGAAGATCCAAGTTTTGTAGAGTGTGAAACTTATGTAATTTGAGGGGGCACTCTTTAAGACAAAGACTGTATAATTATGAATACAAAATTTGGTATGAAAAGAAGATTTATCTGGAATAAAAAATATCAAAGCAAACTAAAAAAATGTTCAGTTGATAAGTACCATGGATATCAAAATACTCAGAAAGAAACCATCTTTTTACACTAGATATGCCTCTAGCAGAACTTTTTTCCTGCTTTGTTTCCCCAGCACATACCCTTAGAGCTTCATTATATGATGAAATATTATGTTTTCTGTACCAAGAATAGAAAGATAATCCTGTTAGCATGGTTGATTGAGGAATGATTTTTATTTTATTTTAATAGTTTAGAAATGTTTCAGTTGTGTGGTTTGGGTAAGTGTCCTGCAGAGGCCTGTGTGTTAAGGGCTTGGTCCCCAGGGTAGGACTCTTGGGAGTGGTATAATATTTGAGACTTGGGGCCTGGTGGAAGATCCTTATGTCATTAGGGGTGTGTCCTCAAAAGAGATTGTGGGACCAAAATTTCTTCCTTTCTCTCCTTTTGCTTCTGGGTTTATGAGATGAACAGTTTCTTCCAATACACACTCCTGTTGCCCACTCAGGGCCCAAAACAACGAGTCTACCAGTCTCAAATTGACCCTGTAAAACTGTGAACCAAAATCGCCTTTCTCTTGATGAGTTAATTATCTCAGGTATTTTATTATAGCAGTGAAATACTGAGTAACACAACACTCACTAGTAATTTCCTTACTATGTTATTAGTAAAACTGTTAGCATTATTAAATTTGGAGAAAATCCTGCATGTTTCTTTCATATGTGAGCTATATAGGATTTCAGAACATTTCAAGATACAAGTGTGGGCTTAAGTAAACAATACCTTAAATACTCTTAGAATTGAAGAGCTTGTTAACCATTATATTATCAATTTTCTGTTGGTTTTTGAATGTTGGTGTCCATGTGGTAGTTGGTGAGAATATTGTAGGGAGCCATTCTTACTGATACTTTTCTAATGATTTAGCAAAACACAGAAACAACTGCAACCACACAGTTATACTCCACTGAATCATACTGCACTTTCACTCCTACAAAATTCCCCTTTACTGGATTTCCAGGATTCCCATAGCCAGTGTCACCAGCTTAAGGGAAAATGTGACGGAGAGAGACAGTGATCTTAACTAAATGGGGTTAAACAATTTTTACAAATTTTATAAAAATACATAACCATGTGATATTAGTAGGGCCCTTTCTCAAGACGTTGAAAGTATATTATGCAAGCAAGGAGCCCCTCACAAATAAGTTGTACTAACTTTATGTTAAATCATCATGTAAAGAGATACATAACAAATAGGCCTACTTCCTAGATGGATAGTAGCCTGCCGGTCAGAAAGGACTGAAATGTCAATCCAAGTTAATTTACGAATTGTGCTGGTTTTGAGTTATCTTCCTGAATATTATTATTTTCATGCAGTCGATGTAAAAGCAAAGTTTTAAGAGTTACCGTAAGAGGGAAACAGGTTTTAGTTCAGCTTTCCATCCATAACAGAGATGGCTTTCCATTTTTACCTCTCATCTATATAAATAGTATGAGTTATTCCAAATCAGTATGGTTGGCTCTGTTTTGACAGCCCCGTTTCTTGGAATTCCATAAAAGAAATACTGTACTGGCCATTAGAAGTGATCAGCTCGCCTGGCTGCCCCTCTTGGAGTGAGGGGTTGGCCTTAAAATGATCCGAGAGTCATGAGTCCTAGTGCTCCTCAGAGCATCTGATGGGTTCTGCGTGTAGGGTAGAAGGTTAGAGTGAAATGTGACACAGAGAAACCAGGCCTGGGACTCAGGCCTGCAGGTTCAGGTCTAGGCACAGCGTAACCCACACAATGACACTGTTGGGCCCTGGCCAGTCTTGGGTCATAGATCAGGACTTTCACAATATTTGGGAGATGCTCTGAAGCACAGGGCCTGCTGAAGTGACCCTGGCTGGGCTTCAGGACAGTACTGGAAATGTGGTGACAGGATCTTTTTACTGACCTTTCTTTCTTCCTTCCTTCCTTTCTTTCTTTCTTCTTTTTTATTTTCAATTTAGCAATGACTGCAAAGTGTACAATGATAGAATATGCTAGAAAAGTTGACTTTTTCTGGGAATTATTCACTGTCATTTAACTGGCTATATTTAAATGATTTTCTTAGATAATATGATTCATTAAGCTTTGATTTAAAAAGTACTGACTTTGTTTCATCTTCATGATGAAAAATATGTTGACATTTTGATCCCTGGCTACCTACCCCCTGCACTTCCGGCCATAACTCCCTGTTTGAACCTTCTCTCTCCTCTTCTATGTGAGTTTCTCTTCCTATCACCTTCACTCCAGAATTTCATTGTGACCACCTCTGGGTGTTATTTGTAAAAGATATGAAAGATTAAAATCTTCAGTGTCCACTTTTCTTTGTTTAGGAAGATGGGATGACATTGGCAAATGGAGGCCATCATTGGGTGAGCTCTTTGCATCTTTTTCCTCCTTTGCTTCTGCTCTGCTTCTTCTTGTTTCCCTCTTGCTCCCACCCAGGATGCAGATTTTTATTTTTTCATGTGATAGAGGCAAAATGTATCATAGGAAAAATGCTTGAAGAAACAGCTCGGAGAATGAAAAACCCAGGGAAGTCGTATGAGCTTCAATAATCTGAAGACTTGTCATGTAGAAGAGAAGACGCCTCATTGTCTGTAACCCCAAGCAGTTAAGCTAGATCTCTGGATACAGTTTATGTGAAGATCCAATCCCAGAGGAAAGAAAAACTGTTATGGTTGTCATAAACAAAATGAGCTATCTTGGGGTGACCCCTTGGCAAACATGTTAGGGACTGGATTCACACAGAGGTTGAATTTAGAGTTCATTCTTCTCTGACAAAGTAAAACCAACTATAAGAAAAGCTGGGTAAAATCCCAAGGCTAGATAATATCCTGAGGTGGAAGCAACTCTTTTCTTTGACTTTACTTTGTCTTCCTAGGTCTAAATGGATGTCATTTCTAGAAACTACTCTGAGTCTTTGACTCCTGTATGAGGCATGTGTCTTTATGCCTTTATCCCTTAATACTCTGTGCCACTCCCTGGCATGAACTCCATTCTGTTTGTTGGCATCAGATAACTCATCTCATCAAATGCTCCTGGCAATCATGGCTTCCACTCATGGCTTGTCAAATAATCACCTTTCCTGGGACTCAGCTCATATATATGGAGCCTTACATGATGGTTGATATGGAAACTAGATGGTTAAATACTTTGTAGTACCTGCAGTTCCATGTATATATCACTCTTGCATATTTAGTTTGGTATTGTCAGTGTTTGTCTTGATTGGAAAGTGGAGCCCAGTAAGAGATGGCTCATGGATAATCCCACCACCCCAATCTTTTCTCTTTAATTTTCTTCTTCATAGAATATTAGATTATGATAGAGTCTCGGGAAATGCATTTTGACCTGTCCAGTAGACAAAACCTATACTTATTTACTTGAGTTGCTATTGCTTCCTATCTTTGTTTTCTTTTTTTTTTCCCAACTCAATGCTTTATTGGCACCGGCAAGGTCACTAAACTTTCCATTAGCCCCTCTGCAGGATCTTAGATCACGAGAGACAGCAATCCCTGTTTACATCCAGGCCATTCCCATTCATTTGAGTGATAAATTCCTCCTACTAAGAGAGAAAGAGAGCATACTTTTAATGAGACCTTTAGAAATAATTTCTAGTTTTCACTACTAGAAATATAATAAACTATGGATTTTCCACTATGAGGAGTCTGTCCTTTTATAATTAAAAACTACAGAGGAAAGAAAAGGGTAAAAGAAATTGTTTATTCATTTGCCATCAAGTGTGGCTCTACCTTACCTGTCCGGAGAAAAGTGTGTCTTTCCAGCAGTGGGGGTGAGAAGCTAGTAATGCTGCATCCACAGTTGTGTTGATTCAGCCCTTACTCAGTGGCTGTCAAGGACTACACTAGTGCAGTGGCTGCTGGGCTATGCCTGTCACATATGGACCGTGGATCTTCTCTAAGCCTTTTGCTTTCCTGGACTAAGATCCTTAACGTTTGTCACATCACTGATTTGGAGTGTCTGCTTGATCATCTGGCAGAAGCGACACCAGCTCTGGAGTACCTCAGCTTGCTGGGTAATGTGGCCTGTCCCAATGAGCTGGTCAGTTTGGAAAAAGATGAGGAAGACTACAAGAGATACAGGTGAGTACCCATATGGGGGGAGAAAGGCAAAGATATCATTCTGAAGGGATGATATTATACAATGGGCTGCATACTTCATTTCTCGTATCAAAGATCTTCCTGTGACAATGTTAAACTCACTTTTGGAAACTTAAAGGTATTCTCTCCTTTTGAGGTCATAAAATCCAAGAAAGATGAAAAGCTGTTGAGCAGTCTAGGCCAGAGGTTAACAAACTTTTTAAATAAAGAGCCAAATCATGAATATTGTAGGTTTTGCAATGTGGACTCTACCGCAATGAAGCAGCTCCGCTCTTACGGTGGGAAACGTCGAGGAATACTTTGTAAGTGAATGGACTTGGCTCTGTCCCAGTGAAACTTTATTTACAGAATAGACAGAAGGCTAGACTTGCCCCGTAGTTTGGCGGGCCTTGCTCTATGTTATAAGGTCTTTCTGTGGTTTGCCTTGGGATTACTTTCCACCAAAGTTTAGGGAGCTCATGTGTAGTCCCAAAAGCTTATTCCTCTCTACCATAAAGCTACACTGTAGTGTCCCAGCCGTACATGGGGATGGGCTCCAGGTAAAAATGCTGTTCTTTCTTCTCATCTGCTTTGAAACCCCTCATCTAAACTCACCTCTCTCAAGGAGTATTCTTATCTTACCCACTTTTCTATACTTTCTTCTACATCCTCATTTTGATGTCTGTGTGCTCTCCTTCTTGATGGTTGTTTTATCAGTGTTTTTAAAGATTTTTTTCACATATGCAGTTCCTCTCTGGATGATGATACAGGTTGTTCACATACCTTCTGAATCAGTGTGAGAAGGAGGAAGGGAAGCGGGAAGGAAAGGAAAAAAGGAGAGAGGAAGGAAAGAAAAGGGAAGCAAGGAACATAGGGAAGGGAAGTTGAGGGGAAGAAACAAAGAGAAGTGAGGAAGTTAAGTAAATACTAGGTAAGTAGGGAAATAGATTTGGAGGCAGTGAAGAGAGAGAATAATGGTTTGGGAGGAACTTATTCTCTTGGAACTCATGTAAAAATAAATTTGTGGTGACCCGTAAGAGAATATGTATTCATTTTTTATAAAGGTTAAGCTATAAGAAATACTGAAGGCTATAGAATGTTCTGGATTAAAAAGACATATAGCATAAGTAGAAGTAAGTAAGGATACAACAAGAATTCAATTTTTTATGGAAGAATTTTGCATTTTCAATTTACTTTCTAGGTTTCTTGATTGTTTTAGGAGTCTTAGACTAGTCTTAAACCACCTTAGAGCAAAACCCTAACCCTTCTTTAAAAAATTATTAAATCTTTCTCCATGATGAAGATTATCATTTGAGATGTGATGCTATAGATTTGAATGTGAATTCTGTTAGCAGAAATATGGTTAATGTCCTGCAGGTGAATGCATGTAAATTTCTTAATCAATATTTTAAGTTGCTTAATCATGCAGGACTTCATTTGCTTTTAGAACACTCTTAACAATTTTGAGCTGTTTAATAGCCTGATTTCAGTTGTGAAACCATCGCTTGCAAGATATTTTGTTATGGCAACTTCTTTTAAGGTATATTTTGGAGCAAGCAAATATATTTTGGAGCAAAAAAAATATAAGGTATATTTAAGCAAGCCCTGAAAAGTCCCCCCAGTTAACAAATTTTAGCAAAGCAAAATTGCAAAGTTCTCTTGTTATCTTTTTCCTTTAGACTTCATTGTTTAATTTTGAAATAATTAATAAATGTGTGTATGAAATGTGCATATCCATAGCCATATATGTGTGTTTGTATCCATACACTTATTTGCCCACATTCATTTATCATTCATTCATAAAGCAAAAAGTTATGTGTGAACATGTCTATAGGCAAGTTTTTATTGCTTTTTTCCCTCTAGAGTGAGGCAGAATGTGGGAAGTTTTCAGTTCCAAGGTTGTAAAAGGAAAAGAAAAGCGAATACGGGTTTTTTGTTATTGTAACGGGTCACATTGGCAAAAATACTAAGAACTGCAGTGTAAGGGGTCAGATAGGAAGACCTTGTATGACATCCACCTTGAGCAGTGGCATCTTTAAAACAGGGAGAACTACCTGGATTGGTCCCAAGTGGCCTCCAAGTCATCCGGGGCATCTTAATGCATTTAGTGGCAACCCAACAAAAGCATCCACTGGGGACTGAGATGGTCACTTGGCTCTGGCAATCTGAGACTCTCTCCCCAAGCAGTTATGCTTCTCCTTTATTGTCTCATATAGTCCATCCTGTATATTTCTCTCCATACTTCATAAAGTTCAACATCTAGAGGACACTTCCAATGGGTAACGACTGAGTCTTCTTGTCTCTCGAAGCCTCACCAGCACCTAGGGATGGACATGGAGAACGAGGCCTGGTAAATACTGGAGGTCATCTGAAATTACTTTCCTACTCAGAAGCTTGGCGTTTGGGGGTAGATGCAGGGATCTCTGGTACTTCAGGTGTCCATTGTTCATTTGGAATCAGATCCATTTGGATGCTCATAAACGCAGTTAACAAGCGAGGAATTATGATCTGGATTCAATCCAAGCCTTGGTTGTAGGTCACAATTCTCAGGTGAGGGCTTGATTCTATGGGAGTAATCCACCTCATAGGCTAGTCTGGGCATCCTCCAAGCCTGTCCTCCCCATCTGAGGCCTGTTTCTCTATAAGGATACTAGGGAAGGGGCCAGGAAAGTGGTTTGCTTGTGCTTACATGGCCAAGTTGTCACGTGGTACTAGACCCTGAAGCTTGCACGCACCCGAAAGCACATCTATGCCAAATTACCTTAGAAAATTCCTGTCACCCACAACAACAGCAAGATGCTTACACTCTGAGAGAAGCAGCAACTAAGAGCGGCAGAGGGAATGTGAAATGTGTGTCTGCCTGGTTACACTTTCACACATTTGCTGTGCAGCATGGGTGTGCAGTGACATGGTAGATTGATTCCCTGGTGCGTTTACATTTTTTATTCATTTATTTATTTTTATGCTTTATTGTTGATTTGATAAGCACTGACCCTTGTATTTGGAAAAAAGCAAATGTATGCATGATGCAGTTCAATTCTATGGTCTGTAAGCAGCTCTGATTTATTGTCCTGGGGTTTGTGCTTCATTTGCCCCTGAGAAATTTTAAGGTTTCACAATGTGACTTTTGAATTCAGAGTTCCTGTGGCATTTGTGTTTATGCACAGCAATGCAGCTGCTTGGTTTTTTGTCTGTTTTGCTAAAATATTTTTCTGACCCTTCATCCACAAAGCATGAGGTCTACCTTCTTGCTAGCTGTTACCCAGAGCCTAAGAGTGGAGCCTCTATGTAAATTTATGTGACATTTTCACTAGAAAATTGCTTAAAAAATGAATGATATTTCTACAGTTTACTGTTTTTCACTTTAAGTACATTTTCTGACAATATGTCTTCTATTAATCATTTAAGCAATAGTAGGAGCCTTAAAGGAGTGTATTCAGAAGCAAGAACCCATGGTTCATTTAGTGCTGTCTAAAAAAAATTTTATTGATTGGCATCCTCTGTAGTTATGTGATGTAATATTTATAATATGTCACACAGCCATACATCAAAACAAGTGTGTCTGTTGTTTCATTTCCATGGGAGATGCTGATTTCAAAGAGGTCAGCCCAGTTTTAGGTCACGCTATGGCCAGCCACTGGACCAGAAAGGGGAAGTGACTAGATTTATGTAGCTATTGGAAATGGCATCACAGATGTTCAGGTTTTTGCTGAGTCTTTTCTCCTCTCCCCCCACCCATCCTTTTGGCTCTCTCGCTTACCCCCTGTGTATCCTGTTGAATTTTCTTGGCACGTATCCCCACAGTAAAATGGGCTCATTAAATTTCTATATGAGCATGAACATACTACAGAGTTGTTGAGTAGAGTCCTGGCCTGCTGGGGCAGGAGCAGAACTGTGCCTGGGGTTCCCTTTACTATTCATCAGAGTTCAGGGCTGAGCGATGTCCACGGCCAAGTTGTCACAGGAGCCTGGACCTGCCTGTGGGGATGCAGTGCTACCGTCTGAGGATGAATGTTGAGTGGAGGTGATAGTAGCCTTCAGGGTTTGAGCAGGGAGAGGCTTGCCAGGTAAGGCTTGCTGTACTGCTTAGAAACCCTTCTGACTTCTTATGAACTTCAACACCAGTCAAGAATAACGAATCAATTCTGGGAAACTTGAATGCGCAGAGTCATCTGTTGCTTGTCTTCCTTTGCAATCTGTTACCTCTTTTTTTCTGCAGAAAGAACAATGACTTGAAGGTCAACAGTGATCAAAAATGCTGGACTTCAACTTTCCAATAAAGAAGCTGGGCTTCTGTTAGTGTCTTTGGTCACTGAAGCCTGTGTCGTACACTCTCCCCTGCCCCTCTAGTCTCTGGCTGGCCTCTCCTTCTTCCCTCCACTGCAGTAGGTCTCTCTGTGTTCCTTGCAACTCTACATTATTTAAAACGTGACACCCTTTCTTTGTTCCCTGGTAGGGAGCAAGGCCGGGGCCTGCCCAGCATCTGTAGCACTCCACTGTCTGGGGCTGCCCGGGCTGCCACCATTTCCCACCCAATAGGAGCTGTAAAACTTGTGACTTACATAACCCAGCTAGCATGCTCCAGCTAATCTACAATCTGGGCTTTGAAGATCACAAGAAAGCAAAGGTCACGACCCAGAGATCAAAGTGACAGAAGCCCACAGAGTAATTGCCGGTTACCCTCTGCAGAGGGCCTTGGACTGTCCTGTGGGTGTATTGTTTGCACAGAGACTTCAAACATGCTGCCGGTGAACTGTGAGGAAAATCAGCTGGCCTTTGCCAGTTGCCAGGCATTCATTAATGCTGTAGGTGAGCTCACCCTGGCTCATTAGAGTGAGATCATTGTCATCTCTTGGAGCATTTGGAGCTATTCCACCCCCACTGTTTGTTCATTGCGCCTCAGTCTTTATTGACTTTTTCTCACCCTTCTCTGCTACCTGGAGGTGTGGGGGTGGTTGCACAAGGAAATTGGTGTAACAAGAAGGGACAATGTGGATGTGTTTTTTGCGAACCAACTTTGAGGTAGATAGGATTCAGGCAAGGTAAAGTTTGAAGGAGGCTTACACATCAGTTGGCCCATGCCATCTGGTCTGTTGAACAGATGGGGAAACTGAGGCTCAGAAAGGCAGCTGAGACTGAGCCAAGATCACTCAGCAAGGTGAACTCAAAGCTTGGGCTTTTTCTTTTGCCCTGTTGTTCTCCAAGCCCTTCACTGTGAATACCTCCTTTCCTTTTAATTAGCTCCCCCACACTTTAAAGCTTGGGTTTCTCCAATAAGCTGCATGCAAACCATGCTAACTTTTTTCTTTTTCATTAATTGGACATCTTTAGTGTTGATCAGTGCTTTTGATCAGCATGAGGTAGCCTGTGTTACCAAACAGAGTGGGAATCCAGTCCACAGCAAAGAAGCATGGTGTTTTGTTAGTCTGCTCGTCCTGTTCTGCTGATCCTTGTGAAGGATTGAAAACAACTGGTGGCCCACACACAGCTGCCTCCTGGGGTGATGCCAGATAGGGCATCAGTAGCCTGCACCATGCTCCCTGTGCTCCATGGATAGGAGCAGAGACAGTAACAAATAACACAGGGAAGCAGAGAAGGCCACAAGTACAAAGAATAGAATAAATTATGATGTCCCATAGCCCAGCTCCCTTAGGAACTGGAAGCTTTGTATTTCTTGACCAGAACCGCAGAGAAAGAAATGTGGTAGCTAAATCCACCAGCAGATCACAGAGAGCCATCCTGATCTTTGGTGTCCATAGCCCATTATACTGGGGAGTGTCCAGGGATAACAGTTGGGGGCAGGAGGCAAGAACATCCTTCTCTCTCTCTGAGGTCTAGATGAGAAATGCCAGGGTCCTGGGATTCAATCAGAACAAAAATGATTTTGATGATTGAAAAGTAAAAGCCTATGGTTTTTTTTTTTTTTTTTTGGTTCTCCTACCATTTCTAGCTCTGTCCTTAGAACAGTATTTTAAGAAAATCAAACATTCTGTCTGAAGAAAGAAAACCTGGAAATCTCAGGGTGCTGCTGCCTTACTTTCAGATGTGTTTCAGGACAGAGCTAAACGGATGTGTAAACACCTGCCCAGGATCCTAGGGTCCCTGCTGTCCTTTTGATAACCTCAGCTCCCCTTTCACAGCCAGGAGTGGCTCTGACCACCCCAGCCCCCACCCCAGGGGAGCTCCCCCCTCCCCACTGCCACCTTGAGAAGGTCAGGAAAATTGGAGTTGCCCTCTGAAGCTAGGGACGTGAGAGAATTTAGACGGATCTCTTTTCATTAAGCAGTGCCCTGGCTTAACAAGCAGTTTTATAAATCTGAAGCTGTCTCCGGGTGTCGCAGGATTTATAGATGGAGGTTTCTGCCATAAAGTGGTTTATGATGGCTGCCTTCTGTGTTATTAGTAGCTGTCTCTTCCTTCAACCATTGCTGTTTGATAATAGCCTTAAAACACCCAGAATTACTTACCTGTAAGCCCCATTCCCGATAGCCCCTGTTGACAGTCTGAATAAGTTTACTGCCCTTTTGTTGTACTTTACCTTCAAAACAAACTGATTGAACCATCAATAGCTCGTGGAAGCTGACAGAGGGATGTCATCTGGACTAGCCCTTGTGATTGCAGGTTATCTGGGGGAGTTAACCTTCCCGCATTGTTAACTGAAATGTTTTATGTACTATGCAACTTTAGGATACGGCTGTGATAACCCCAGTAACTAAGTAATACATCACAGTAAAGAGATTTTGGTGCAACAAATAACCCCGGATTAAATTTACAAGGGTTGAATTGATATTGTAAAAAGCCTTCATTCTGTAGCTTTGGGAATTCTCTCTTGTATTTTTATGGCGAACTTGTATTACGCTCAGAATTGAAGCTGCAGCTTTTGACATCCTGACATGACCTAGAACAAAGGGAAATAGATATCCCGAGCCCAGGAATGGGACAGGCAAGCAGGAAGCCCACTGACTTACCACTTGGCAATTATGTTGGAAGCCAGCCAGCTGCAAGCCACCAAAGGGCAAGAAGATCTCGGAGACACTGCCACAGCCTAAGCTCTATGGACCATAGACCTCAGGGCAGGGCATACTGCTAGCAGAACCAGCAAGGAGACTCTTGGCTGCCTCCCAATGCACATAATTCCAAAACGATTATTCCTCATGGTGTTATTTTCACGAGGACATTGGTTCTCTGCAGGAAAGCAGCATCAGCATCACCTGGGAAGTTATTGGAAACATAAATTCTAGGCCCCACTCCAGACCTGAATGAGAAACCCAACGCTGTTGTCTGCTCCAGGGTGAGAAACACTGCACTAGAATAGAAGCTCATTGCGAGCCAAGCCCTTCTGTTTTGTTTGTCACTTTAGTCTCAACTCCTCATACAGTTTCTGCCAGGTGGGAGGTGCTCAGTAATTATTTGTTGTGTGTATGAAATAGTACACAAAGGAGGGGTCACTAAGGGAGCATTGAGGACCCTGGGCTGCAACTGAGCTCTTGGGAGCAGGTCTTCCTAGTATCTCTCAAATCTCTCTAAGCCATGACACCCTCATAACCCAGACTGGCAGGCAAGATGGAAGCCAGGTCATTCCAAGTCTCCCAGGCGACTGGCAGCCTGTGTCATGGGCTGTCTCTTCGATTGTATAAGAAGAGTGCCTTGGAAACAGTAGCTCTTTGTCATCTAAAATTTTTAACTAGCTTAAAAGCCAGCACCTCTCTATCTTTCTTCTTTGATTTTAGGGCTGCGATCCAAAGTGAGGTGAAATGACAGTGTGCGGTCTGTTGTCATCACGGTTCCTGCCAGCCCCGTGAAGGCATCTTTCACTCCATCATTAAACATTGGCTGATTTTCTAATACTGATGTTGTCTTCACCTGAATATTCATCTTTTCCCACCCTACACTTAGTGGGTGTCTTTACTCCTTTGAGCATCACTCCTGACATTGTTTCTGTCTGTACTTGTCTTTATTTGAAAGAATCTGTTGTCATCAAGACTTCGCTGCCTATGAGCAGAAGATGGAAGTTTTCTCTGACAGTTTGAGGCCGGCGGGAATTCTATAAGGGGAAAGAAAGGACACTTAGGCCCTTTATAGCATCTACCTGATTTGGAGTAATATTAGAGCACATTTGAGGAAGTAAGGGGGAAGCCTAGGCACAGACAGGAAAGAGGGCGTTAGATGGGAGCCAGGAAGGAAGCAGGAAGCAGACAGAGTTTGATTCCAGGACCACTGGCTTTGGGGTGGACAGCACTGGGGAGGAAAAGTGTACCTCTAAGGAGTTTGAGCATTTTGACCTTAACAGTGAGTAAAATGAAGGCTGCATCCAGAGGGCCCTAACTGTTGTTAGGCTTTTGGGTGATCAGCCTAATCTTTTACATGGACGAGCAGATGAAAGTCACTTGGTGATGTAAGATCATTATCCCATGAACATGGTGGGTGGCTCTGGGGACCCAAGGCTCTAGTGTGCTTTGAGTTTGATTCTTTGAGGCTTGTTTGTGATTTCCTGTTTTTCCTGTTCCCTTAGTTTTGTAGTGAGTAATATAGATCCTTTTTTTTTCCTGCTCCCGTAACTATTCTGGGCATAAACTCTGGTACTTAGTTATTCTGATTTCTAATTTCCCTTTATGGGTGTGTTTCCTTACCATGCTAAGAACGCTTCTGAAGGTAGGAACTGTGTCATCAGTACCACTGTATGACCTGGTAGATGCTCAAGAAATATTTTTGTAACTAACATGAGTGAGTATGTTACTAAGTCCTTCTAATACAAGTTTCCAGGGTGTGGTCAGGGTAAACAAAGAAAACTTTCCCTGTCTTCAAGAGGCTTATAGTTTAGGCAGCCACATTAACTGAGCACTAAGAAAATTGAGAATAGCAAAGATATCAGATGGTGCTGCCATTGTTTTCCAGGAGTGCTAACAAAACGAAGCCTAGTGGTGTAGAAGGAATTTCCATGGAGCTTGAGTCTTGAAAGATGAGTGCGTACTGAGGAGGCTTAGGGGGCAGGAAGTGACAGATTCCTTTGGAGAATCCATTGCTCGAGATGTTAGGTACTCACCTCTTCCTGAACAAAATAAAAGCTTGTGTGACTGATGGAGTATGGGGGCATGTGGGAGAGCATCTAGGTTGGTGACTGTCACTAACAAAGGGGAGATGGACAGGTGCCTGTACCTTTTCTATATTTATTATATATTTTTAAACTTCTACCCTGGCCAAATGCATCTTCTTGTCACTCCATGTACACACACCTGCTTGAGGAGGGTTTTTTAATCATATAGATCCTGGGTAATGCCCAGTCTGTAATGAGCATCCAAGAGTCTCCCAAAAGGAATGGAAATTTGTTGAGCAATTATTAATGGCTCCTAGAAACCAACTCCCCTTGTTTCTCCTTGATGAAGATGATTTTCTTAGTATCACAGTAGAAATAACCCGATAATGATAACAAAAAAGCCCTCAAGATCTTTGCTTGAGTTCCTCTTGAGGAGGAAGCGTTTTTCAGTCACACATGTTCCCTCCTTCTACTCCAAAGTCATTCAAGTGATAGCAACCTAGATTTTTTTCTCCTGTCAAATGGATGTCCACTGAGATGAGAGTGAGACGTCCTAAAGGAATAATAGGGGGCATAAATGGAACAATCAAGGTTGGATATAGGTTAATTTTCCTGGGAACTTCCTGTGTAGGGAACAAGTCGGGCCCATTTCCCAAAGTAGAACGACAGTATGTTGTTAGGGTCCCGTTGACCGATCTCAGTGTGTATGTGGGTGTGTGTAGGGGGGATGTGTACTTTTGAGTCTAGCACAGCCATTACTGTATGTTTCTAAAGTTCAGTTGATTGTCTGCGTGAATACAATCACTCAAGCTTCCCCCTCAAGCTTTCCTCCCCAAAGAACTTTTTTTCTGTCATTTTGAGGCAGGATTTTGCTATGCACTTCAAGCCTTGAACTCACTTTGTAGCCCAGGCTGGCCTCAAATATGCAGTGATCCTCCTGCTCCAGCCTCCTGAGTGCTGGGATTCCAGGCATGCACCACCTTGCCTAGCCTATTGTTCATTCTTTGTAACAGAAGAGAGGTGACTCAGAAGCCAAGATCTAGGGGTTGTACTGCAGTGGTATAGGTTCCTCAGGTCAGACATGTTGCCTGTGTATTTGGACTGCCATCACAGCCTTGTTTCTGACTCTTTTCCAGATGCTTTGTTCTACATAAGCTGCCTAGGTTGAAGTTTTTGGATGCCCGGAAAGTAACTAGACAAGAACGAGAAGAAGCATTGGTCAGAGGGGCCTTCATGAAGGTGGTGAAGCC
>PVJX010008189.1:0-66936 GCA_004027295.1 Dolichotis patagonum | reverse complement strand
GGCTGAGAGTATGGCAGACTTTTGGCAGCCCAAAGGAGAGAGACTCTGGTGCATCAGGACCTGCACCATGCAGTTAACTCGGGGTGCTGAGAGAACAAGGAGCTCCTCCCCTCTCTGGGGGACGGCTAAGAGTGTGGCAGACTTTCGGCAGCCTGAAAGAGAGAGACTCTAGCACATCAGGACCTGCACCATATGGTTCGCTTGGGGTGCCAGAACAACAAGGAACTCTTCCCATCTCTGGGGGGCAACTGTGATCCTGCCTGCATGTGGGCTGAGAATCTCAGGACATCTCAGGTCGTCCTGTCCCCTATCCCATGTCCCCCCTCCCCCTCCCCTCTGCCTAGCAAGTGGGAGCCAGTGAACTACACATCTTGTGAAAAGATTGACTATGTTATTTAGTATGAGCTCTCCATATGCAAAGATAAGAACAACCATTTGGAAGAAAACAAGAGACAATATGACAGATAGTGAAGATCTCTGGTTGTCTTGCTTTGAAATTTATGCTTTCTTATGTCCCATTCTGTTCTGTTTTGTTGTGTTTAATTTTACTCCCTTTTAAAATAAAATTTAAAAAATTAAAAAAAAAGAAATGTAGGAGTAGTAAAACCCAAAATATGTAATTGCTACTGTAAAAAAGAGAGAAAAAGAAAGTGCTCTGAAGGATATAATTGCACGTATGGTTAAGTGTGTAAGATGAATGACCATATTACTGTTTTTGTTAGATCGTGGAGCAGAACTGTTAACAGTCTCATTGTTTGAATGTGTACTTTGTATGTTTTAATTTTGTAACTTGAACAACTATTTCCTAGATGACAGTATGTAAATTATCAAGTAATGACTTCTGTTTTGTTTTCTCTTTAAATAATTTTTTTTTAAATGGAGGCTAGGAATAGCTCTCAGAATCAGGACAGGTCCAGAACAGGTTGCCAGTGAGCCTGCCTCTCAAAGGAAGTTTTACAGAGAAAAATCAAAAGATGGATACAACATGTGTTGAAACTACAATCAGCCAATTAAATTGCAAGTATAGTCACTTAGGTATTACAAAGGTACATGGATGACATCATTAACCTTGTTCAATAATCTATAGTTTTAGTCTTAGTAGTTTTAGTCTCAGAGGTTTTAGTTTTAGGATAAGTAGGTGTGAGAGGATGGCTCACCCCTAAAGAGATAATGGGAAATCTCAAAAGGGCATACCACTAATCCCAAACCTCCATTCATCCCTTAGGGAAGTATATAAATCTCGTCACTGTGATTTTAATCTTTAGATGCACCTCCAGCCACAGTCCTGATGGATTCTCATCTTTTGCACTGACTCCTTCAAAGGCCCAGCCCTGACTGCGTACTATATTTCTAACTTAGCTATCTTTTTGTTGTTGTTGTTGTTTTGGTTTCTTTTGGTACTGGGGATCGAGCTCACGACAGGATTTCACTATGCAGTTCAGGTTGGCCTTGAACTCACTTTGCAGCCCAAACTGGCCTGGAACTTGTAGTAATCCTCCTGCCTCAGTCTTCCACGTGCTGGAATTACAGACATGTGCCACCACACCAACTTCAACCCAGTTTTAAAATAAAAAATAAAGGGCTGAGGCTATAGCTCCGTGAAGGGCCTCAATTCCCAGTACCAAAAAAAAATTTCAGGTTTTACATAATAAAAGTTTCGAGGTCATGTGTATAGATGTAGTTTGGCATGCCCACAGCCACAAAATCTTACCTTTGAGTGTTCTTCCTCAGTTTTCCCATTTCCCAACAAATCATAAATAAACTATCAGAACAGTGTGTGGAGTTTTACAACCAGACCCTGGCCCCAGGAATGTGCTTGTCTTTTTGATAACTTAGGATAAACCAGACATATTTCTAAAGTCAAATGTCTAAAGACATTTTTGTCCTGACCAATATATATGCCCCTCTTTCTGACCCAAATTATGAGGATCTACTGGCCTTGCTGCTCCCCAGGACAATTCTGTCTGTGGTTCCTCATAAATTGCTCCCTACAGGGTGTCCAGCTTCTCTTCTTTCATTTCAGTATGCTGGGTTAGGTTGTAGAATGTGTCTGCTATCCTGTCCCCCTTCAATTACATAGTTCTAGCACACTCTGGGGACAGTGCAGGGACTTGGGAAGATGGTGCCTGTGGAATCCCTGCAGGCAGGGACACACTGCAGTCATCTTCCTAGAGACCAGTCCTCACAGGCAGAACCATATACTGATGAAAAGCACAACCTGGGCACCAGCGACCCACTGATGCCACTGGCGTCATACTTCATGGAGCCTTGCAAAGGATGAGCCCATTGTGGGCCAATCCAATGTAAGCACCAGGCCCAGGGGGCTGGAGACACTGCCCCCAGCCTGCAGGTCTCTGGAGGACATAACTAGGAGTCTGCACCCACGGAGAACGAGGCTGGTGAGGCTGGTGGGCTTGTGTCAACTCACTGGGAGGTGTCACTCACACCTCACGTGGAGCTGAGCCTCCTGGAGGCCTCCAGGCTGTGCTCTCACACCTCTGGCTGGCACTTTGGCTGAGAGTTTTTCTCTGTTTTAAATTAAAATACAAATAAGGTTTGCATTAATTTTCATAGTAAAGTTTAGCACCCACTCAGGGCTTTCATAAAATATACAAGAACAAATTACAGATTACCAGAACATAAGAGGAGGGGGTAGCAGTTCACACTTAAAGTAGTTTATAGTGCAGCCTTAGTGAAAATGACAAAGTCTAACTCCTAAGATGTCTTGATGTCTTTTTACGATAAAATCTAGCTAACTTTTTTTGGGGGGTCTTTTTGAGACAGGGTCTCACTATGCAGTTCAGGCTGACCTTGAGCTCACTCTGTAGCCCAGGCTGGTCTCCAACTTGCAACAATTCTCCTGCCTCAGCCTCCCAAGTGCTGGGATTACAGGCATGTGCCACCAAAGATATGGCCCTTCAGATATAGTTAGTGGAGGATTGTTTTGTTTTGTTTTTTTGGTAACGGAGATCAAACTCACAACCTTGTGCTTGCCAGACAGGCACTTGTGCCACTGAGCTAAATCTCCAGCCTTTCTAGCAAAATATTTACTTTTGGACCTCCTTTCCAAATAATCCAAATCTAACAATGCACTCGCTCCATAGCAAGTTGATGTGAAAAGCCTCAGGCTAAGGAAGATGTCCACTCTGGAGGAATTTGTTCTTGTCCAGTTGGCATGCTGGCCCACAGCACCAAGGAACATGGCAGGGGTAGCCATGTTTGTACTTTGAGGGAGTCCTTGCGAAGGGACACTGTCACATGTCCCCATGTTGAATACTTTATTGTGTGTAAACAATATGTAACGCTCATTTCCAGGTGACCCTAGAGTTCTGGGAGAATAGAAGTGACTCTGTTTCTCTTTCAGAGGGCCACTTCAGCTTCAGAAATACTGAACCAATCCAGTCCCTCCAATGAAGAAGGAGGAGAAGGGCCTTCACAAAGATGAATTTGTTCCAAGTTGCCAAGAGATGTGAGGGCAGAGGACCTGGATGCACAGTTTCCCAGGATGGTAAGAAAGCCAGTTTACCCAGTGAAATAGACGGACCAGAATGAGGCTCACAAATCGGTACTGCCATGCAAACCTGCCTTCCAAGATCCCACGAAATCATAAAAAGTATTTTGTAAAGACACAAAGACACTGTTTAGTCTACATTTTAGCAAGATCCTGCAGGGTGGGTTTAGAAAAAAACCCCTACCCCAGATATCTGATTGCACTATTTGAGCTTATTCTTTGTAGCTTATCTATCACTGACCTGCTTTCAGCAGGAATCCCGGCGAGTTGGCTGGACAACAACTGTGCATCCATCACTCATTTTTAAGTCTTTGTTCACACATAGGAAGCACATGCACATTTTTCAAACCTTACAGGTAGCACTCAAAAGCTAGAAATGGAAAAGTCTAGGGGCTGGGAATATAGTTCAGTGACACAGTGTCTGCCTGGCAAGCACAAGGTCCTGAGTTCGATTTCTGACATGCCCTACCACCACCAAAAAAAGAGAAGGCCTTCCTCAGCCTGATACATGATGTTGGCAAGACTACAGCAAAGCTCACATTCCTCAGTGGATGACTGATGCTTCCGCTGCTGTCAGGAAGGAATTTGAAAGTCAGCTCTCACCACTGCTTTTGTGTGGTGAGGGCCTTGTGCATGCTCCACGGTTCCTGAGTACTGTTCTGAGGTCCCGTCTGAAGTAAGCAGGCAAGCAAACCAAAGAAAAGGATCCAGGTGAGGCAGGAAGAACTAAGTCGTCTCTATCTGAAGATGCCATGGTCTGTGTTTAGGAGATTTCAGAGAATCTACAAAACACTATTAGAAAGCCAGGGGTGGTGGGGTCCCGTGACCCCAGCCCTCAGGAGGCTGAGGCAGGAGGATCACTATGAGTTCGAGGCCAGCCTGGGCTACAATAGTGAGTTCAAATTCAGCCTGAACTACATAGCAAAACCCTGTCTCAAGAAAGCCAAAACAGAGCCAGGGATTTAGCTCAGTGTCCTAAGTGCCTACCTGCTAAGTGTGAGGTCATGAGTTCGATCCCTGGTACAAAAAAAAAAAAAAAAAAAAAATCACCACTATTAGAGCTATGCTGATGAGAGAGATATACACCTATAATCTCCCAGCATTCTGAAAGGCTAAGTAAAGCAGGAGGATGGTAAATTCAAACCCAGTCTAGACAATTTACTGACTTAGTAAAACCCTGTCTCAAAAAAAAAAAAAATACTTGACGATACAGCTCAGTGCAAAGGTCATAGATTCAATCCCCAGTGCCACGAATAATAATAATAATAAATTGATTTTTAAAGGACCAGGTGAAGGAAGAGAGTGAAAGAGGTTTTAAAAAAGAACTGAGATGTTCCAACTCCAGACAAGGACTATAAACATCATGTACTAGTAAAAATTTTAAAATTTTTCTCCTAAAATGAATAAACAAACAAACAAATAAATGAAATGGTGGCGAATGTAATTAGATAGAGCACTTGCCAGCTATAGGTTCAATCTCCAGTACCACACACACACACACACACATACAAAAATAGCGGCAATAAAAAAATCGGCTAAGTTACAGAATACAAAAAGCATTATGAAAACATCAATTTTGTTTCTTTTTCTTTGTTTTTAAGACAGGGTGTTGCCATGTAATTCAGGCTGGCCTGGACTCACTATGTAGCCCAGGCTGACCCTGAGCTCTCAGCAATCTTCCTGCCTCAGCCTCCTTAGTGCTGAAATTACAGGCACACACCACTACACCTGGCCAGTTTTGTTTCTTTACACCAGCAATGAACAATGCAAAAAGAAATTATTCCACTTACTACACCATCAACACACACACACACACACACACACACACACACACAAATACACACAATCAATAACTTAACTAAGAAAGTAAATATCTTGCTTGTGAAAAACTGTAAAATACTGATGAAAAGAATGCTCTAAGCAGGTCTTGAAAAGACACAGTTGTTTGACTCCAGAGGCTCATGCCTTGAAGGACAAGCGCTAAAGGACAAGAGGCTGATGGTGCTGCAGGTGAAGGTGGGGTTGCTGGTGATATAGCACAGATAAGTAGCATGCGAAACCCACATTCTGAGTATCACACTCCATGGAACCATGCAAGAGATGAGCCCACTGCAGGACAGTCTGGTGTGAGCACCAGGCACAAGGGGCCGGGGGCCATAATAGGACCTTACACTGAGCAGGATCTTAGCCCACATTCCGCACCATCCAGGTGCGGCCAGGTCACTAACTTAACATTTGTAAAGTGCGACAGCAAGACAAGGATAGCTAAGTGGGCCGGCATCACAACAGGGCTTGAAAGAAATCCTTGAAAGTTAAACCAACAAATAGAAAACAACAAATTCAACAGAATAAAAGTAATGGACTCTGATGAAGATATAATTATTACAATAAAATATGTTTAGAGACAAACTTCATGGAACAATTCTAGAACAGGAGTTAATATCTGTTCAAATGTTTGTTGTCTATAGGCTTTTTAACAATAACCTTGTTATGAAGCCAGGCGTGGTGGCACACCTGAAATCCCAGCACTTGGGAGGCTGAGGCAGGAGGATCATTGAAAGTTCAAGGCCCAAAAAAAAAAAAAGAAAGTTCAAGGCCAGCCTCAACTATGGAGTGAGACCTTGTCTCAAAAAGAAAAATAACAATAATAATTGTCCTGTTATGAAAAAAATGCATTGCTGAAAGATATGAAGGTCGACCTGAGTAAGTAGAAAGTCATTCTGTAGACCAGAAAAATATCTGCAGTTAAGAAAGCAGCATTCTCCAAATTAATTTAAAAATTCAGCACAATCTCCACCAAAATCCTAGCTGGCTTTTGTTTTCTTTTCTTTCTCCAGTACTGAGAATTGAACTCAGGACCTTGTGCTTTTCAAGTAGGTGCTATGCCACTGAGCTATATTCCCACCCTGGCTTTTTTTCTTCACAAATTGACAACCTGATGCAAAAATTCACATGGAAATGCCAAGGATCCAGAAGAACCAAAACACTCTCTAAACAGAGAAATGAACTTGGAGGACTGCACTTCCTAATTTGCAAACTTAAATGCAGGTAGGCATGGTAACACACGTGTAATCCTAGCTATTAGGAGGCTGAGAAAGGAGAATCACCAGTTTGAGGCCAGGCTGGGCAATTTATGTGGGGTTTGTGTGTGTGTGTGTGTGTGTGTGTGTGTGTTGTTTGTTTTGGTTTTGGGGATCAAACTCACAACCTCATGCTTGCCAGGCAGGTGCTTATGCCACTGACCTAAATCCCCGGCCCCAGGCTGGGCAATTTAGTGACATACTATACTAAAATAAAAACTAAAAACAGCTGGTGATGTAGCTCAGTACTATAACATTCCTGGATTTGATCTCCATTACTGAAAAAAATAAAATGGAATAAAATAAAAACTTTTGCACTTCAAAGCATTTCTTCAGGAAAGAAAAAAAAACTACAAAATTTACAGAAAAGGAGAAAATACTTGCAAGTCATATTCTTGATAGGAGTATGGCAACCAGGGCCAGGGATATAGCTCAACTGCATAGAGCATCAAGTCTTGAGTTCAATTCCTGATACCAAAAAAAAAGGCAACCAGAATATATAAAGAACTCTTAACCAGGTGGGGTGGTGCACACCTGTAATCTCAGCACTCAAGAGGCTAAATCAAGAGAATTGCCATGAGTTTGAGGCCAGCCTGGGCTACATAGCTAAACCTTTGTCTCAAAAAACAAAACAAAAAAGGGCTGGGGGTTTAGCTCATCCCGGCAAGCGCAAAGTCATGAGTTCTATCCTCAGTACAAAAAAAAAAAAAAACCAGCGCAACTAAAAATTAGGTTCACTTGCCTAGTATGCAAGAGGTCCTGGGTTCAATCCTTAGCACTCACAGCAGATTAAAAATATATTTAAAAATTAAAAATGGATAAAGGATCTAAATAGATGCCTCTCCATAGAAGACATACAGATAATCAAAAAACACATGAAAATGTGCTCAGCATTACTAATTGTCGGGAAAATGAAAATGCTAGTGAGAATGTAAAATGATGGAGTCTCTTCAAAAAACGAATTTGCAGGCCAGGGATATAGCTCAGCAGTGCAGCACCTTTCTGGCAAGTGTAAGATCCTGAGTTCGATTCCCCACACACCAAAAAAATAAAAAACAAAAAGAAAAGAAAAAGAAAAACAAAGTTGCCAGATCAATGAGCTAAACATAGAGTTACCATGGGCCAGAAAACTCTCTCCTAGCCGTCTAGCCCCAAAAGCAGAAGTGGGTATTCAAACAAATACTTGTACACAAAAGCTCACAGCTATTCACAACAGCAGAAAGAGGGGTGTAAACTGGGCCTACAGATTAGTGCACATCTGTAATTCCAGCACTCTGGAAGCAGAAACAAGAGGATCACAAATTTGATCCCAGTCTGGGCTACTTAGTAACTTAGCAAGGCCCTGTCTCAAAAAAAAAAAAAAAAAAAAAAAAAAAAAAAAAAAAAAAAAGAAAGAAAGAAAAAGAAAGAAAGAAAGAAAGAAAGAAAGAAAGAAGAAAAGAAGAAAGAAGAAAGAAAGAAAGAAAGAAAGAAAGAAAGAAAGAAAGAAAGAAAGAAAAAAGTGTTTTTCCCTGAGGACACCAAGTCGCACAGAGGCAGAGGCTTGAGTATGTTCAAGATTCAGCCTCAGCTATAACCTGAGCAGTGGCCAAAGAAGACTTTGCTGCTAGAGGTGTTATGGTCATCAAAACTGCTCTCCTAAGAGAGGTGCTGAAGACCGCCCTCATCCACCGTGGCCCCGCCTTTGGAATCCACAAAGCTGCCAAAGCCCCAGACAAGGGCTAAGCCCATCTTTGTATGTTTGCATCCAACTGTGATGAGCTTATGTACATAAAGTTAGTGCAGGCTCCTTGCACTGGGCACCAAATCAACCTCATGAAGGCTGATGACAGCAGGAAACTAGGGGAATGGGCAGGTCTCGGTAATATTGACCAAGAGGGAAAGAAAACTCCATAGAAGATTGGCTGCACTTGTGCAGTGGTTAAGGACTATGGTAAATTATTTCAGACCAAGAATATCATCAAAGAGGAATTTAAATACAAGATGTGAATGAATAAAAATTTTGGTTTACTTTCTTTTTTTTTTTGTGGTACGGGGATTGAACTCACGACCTCACACTTGCCAGGCAGGTACTTAAGCCACTGAGCTAAATCCCCAGCCCAGTTTACTTTCTTAAAAAAAAAAAAAAAACTTTTGGCTAGGGATTTAGCTCAGCGGCATAAATGTCTGGCAAGCATGAGTTTGAGCCCCGGCAAAAAAAAAAAAAAAAAAAAACCTTTAAAAAGGGCTAAGAAGGTAACTCAGTATGAAAATTATGGATTCAATACCCAGTACCACAAAAAAGGGGGAATGATGCCGGGGCATAGTGGTGCACGCCTGTAATCCCAGCACTCACGAGGCTGAGGAAGGAGGATTGTTGCAAATTCAAGACCAGACTGGACTACAAAGTGAGCTCAAAGCCAGTCTGAACGTCATAGCGAGACCTTGCCTCAAAAAGACAAAAAAGTGGCCCTGAAGCAAGGCCAGTAGATTGCTATAGCTGCTGGTTTCAAACAGGAGCCTAAAGAGAATTCTTTCTGTGGTCTGTTGGCCATTTCAGAACTTTGGAAATGTAATGGTCAATTCATCAAAAAGAAATAGCAGGTGAGTGTGGCAGACTTGGTGGCCGGAAGGAGAGAGACCCTGGCACGTCAAGACTTGCACCATGTGGTTGACTTGGGGTACCAGGAGAACAAGGAACTCTTCCTCTCTCTGAGGGGTGGCTGTGAGCCTGCCCACGCACGCAGGCTGAGAATCAAACATCTCACGTCGTCCTGTCCCCGTCCTGTGTCCCACCCCCTTAGCAAGTGGGAGCCAGTTAACTACACATCTTGTGAAAAGATTGGCTATGTTATTTTGTATGAGCTCCCCATATGCAAAGATATGGGCAACCATTTGGAAGAAAACAAGAGACAATATGACAGATAGTGAAGATCTCTGGTTGTCTAACTTGAAATTTATGCTTGCTTATGTCCCGTTCTGTTCTGTTTTGTTATGTTTAATTTTACCCCCTTTAAAATAAAATTTTTAAAAAATAAATAAATAAATAAATAGGGGGTGTGTGATCCAAATTTTCATCAACAAATGAACAAACAAAAAGGGATGCGTATGTTCAACAGAATATTTTCAGCCATAAAAAGGAACGAAGCGCTGATACATGGGTAGAGCTTTAAAACATCTAAGTGAAAAAAGCCAACACCAAAGGACAGATATGTAGCATTCTGTTAAGGTGAAATCTTCAGAGCAAGCAAATCCGCAGAGAGGAGACTAGTGCTTCCCAGGTGCTGAAGGGAAGAAGAACAGGGAGTTAAGTGTCTAAGGCCACAGGATTGCCATGGGGGCAATTACAGAGCTCTGGAACTGGTGTCGGATGCACAGGGCCATGGATATCCTTCAGTGACCTGAACTGGACACTTTAAAATGGCTAAACCGTAGTGTTTCTGTGACATTTTCCACAAGAGAATAAAGAAGAGGCAGCACAGAGCATAAGGCACAGAACAAATTGCACTTGTTTTTTTCTTTAGGTTTTTTTTTTTTTTTTTTTTGGTACTGGGGATCAAACTCATGACCTCGTGTTTGCAAAGCAGGCACTTATGCCGCTGAGCTAAATCTCCAGCCCACAGACTGCACTTGTGTCCACAGCAGAGGCTGCAGACTTTGACCTGTGAGCTAGTTAGTTCTGGCCACACATGTCTGTTGGACTGGCCAAGTCTTTTTATAAAATTGCACCAGCATTTAACATTTGGGGTATTTTACCATTAAAATCCCAATTTCTAGCTGCATGTAGTGGTGCATACCTGTAATCCCAGTCCTTGAGAGGCTGAGGCAGCAGTATCACTCCAAGTTTGAGGTCAGCTTGGGCAACATTGTGAGTTCAAGATCAGCTACTACATAGGAAGAGCCTGTCTCAAAAAAGTAACCTCTGTCTCTGTTTTCTTTTTTTTTTTTTTTTTTTGGTGCTGGGGATCGAACTCATGACCTCGCATTTGCCAAGCAGGCACTTATGCCGCTGAGCTAAACCCCCAGCCTCTGTCTCTGTTTTCACTTAAACAAATCAGCAACCTCGAAAGTGGGCCGCTGTGCCCAGAGCTACTCAGCAGTGAACATATAGCTCATAGCAGGACCACTACTGGAGACAGCAGTAAGTCTGTTGAAGCAGCAAGTGGCAGACATAAAAGGGAATGGCCCGTATCCTTTACAGTAAATTGGCAAACATGATTTAATATGACAAAGGTACAACATCAAATTAAACAACTTGTGTATTCCAAAACTAAGTGCATAGTTCATAAACATGAATCCTATGTAAAACAATGGCTAGATCATACTAACTGATTTTAACTCAGTTCCATTTATCACAAACTGAGATACAAATGCAGCCATCAAGCCATGGGTTTGTCTAGGGCATTAATTTTGTTTGTTTGTTTTGGGGGGAGTATCAGGAATTGATCTCACAACCTCATACTCACCAGGCAGGCACTGCACCTGCTGAGCTATCTTCCTGGCCCTAGGCATCAAATTTTCAAAAGCAAAAACCTAACAGTTTTTTTCCATCAGGCTGTGTCTTTGTTCTGCTGGACAAAGGCAGCTATTTATACTCTGATCTGAAACAAACCAGTAGCAGAAAACAAATCAGTCAGGTGAAAGAAGTCAGGAGGAGCATGAGCCTATTTGGCAGGGTATGGCTACACTGACGGTAACCGAGTGTACAATTATTTCTTTCTTTCTTTTTTTTTGGTACCGGGGATCGAACTCATGAGTGCGCACTTGCCAGGCTGGTGCTTATGCCGCTGAGCTAAATCCCCAGCCCAATTGTTTCTTTTTTTTTGAGGCCCTGCAGTGGATCCCTGGGTTCAATGCCCAGTTAGTATACAATTATTTCTGACAGGTCATTTATTTAAGACAAAACCAAACACACACAAAGGGCCCATACCCAGGGGGGAAGGGCCAGTTCCCCTAGTGTTCTCACACTCAAGTTCAAGAACTGAGTTTCCTCCACACCAGACAGCAGCTCACATTACCAACCTGTTCTACCTTCTGTGAATTTTTAGCTCCTGCTCAAATGAAACCAAAGACTAGAACAAAAACAAAGAGCACAGATCCTAATTCCACAGCACAGCAAGGCACTGAGGACGAGAGGCAACCTTGGGCCGGAGGCATAACTCAGCAGCACAGCGCCTGCCTGGCAAGTGCGAGGCAGCGCAAGATTGTGAGTTCTAGTCTGGTACCCCACCCCCTAAGAAGGCAACCCTGCTTACCCATCCCTGTTTCCCTGGCTTATGCATTATCCCTTGTACCTTTCTTTACACAGGAAAAGGAAACATGAGCAAACTCTACCAGTGACAGATTATCCTGACCCAATCTTTTGAATTGGAAAATGTGCTTTCTCTTTTCAAGCATGGCTACAAGTCACAGGGCAATAGAATTACACTGCAAGCATTTCCATGTCACAGTGACAAGCGGGGACTCCCTTGAATACACAAAAAAGACCACCTAAGTGTCCACAAGAGACCAAAGTAATTCCTAAGATTCCACACTGCAAATGCCAATCCCTTCTTGGACAGAACAAGGCTGCTGACCCCTGCGCACCTCAGTCTCTGCGCATACCGCATACCACACACAACACAAACGCTGCAAGCTGGAGGTAGACCCAGCCCTCTAAAATGTGAAATAAACTCACTTTAAGTGAACACAAAGTAATTACTTTTATCAAAATTGTGACAACCTTTTCATATTCATTTGACAAGTTTATGAGAAGAAAAAAATGGAGGCAACATATCGAAGGTTGAGTTTGAAAGCGAAACATCAGCAATGAACAAAAGGTTCACACCTGCTTTTCCCCCTGCCATTCCTGATGTTCAGTTTGGCTCTTTCGTTTTCTGTTTATTTGCAGCCTCTAGATTCATCTGCTCAGGATTCTCTTTTTCTTTAAACAAAAACATGTTAATGTGACTCAAAGGGAGAAACCAAAGACCAGGGATTTAGCTCAGCCATCCAAGCGCCTGCCTGGCAAGCAAAAGGTTGTAAGTTTGATTCCTGGTACAAAAAAAATAAAAATAAAAATCAAGGGGAGAAACCACTAAGCCACTGTCACAATAAAACCTTTGATAGAAAAAAAAAATCCACAGGCTGACAAGCCAGCAATCACACCACTTTCTCCTGACCCAGCTTAACTGATTCCCAGCCCAGATCCTACTGCAATTTAGTACACAAGGCCCAGGGCTCTCCCACACCACTTCCTACTGTACAGAGACACAGTTAACCTCACAGTGGTACACACCTGTAGTCCCAGCACTCTGGGAGGCTAAAGTAGGAGGATTTCAATTTCCAGCCCAGTTAGGGCAATTTAGTGAAACTGTATCTCAAAATAAAAAAGAAAAGAGGAGGGCAACTGGGGATATAGCTCAGTGGGAATGCTGTCTTCTATCCCCCATACAAAAAGGAAAAAGAAAAGAAAACAGAAAAAGAAAAAATGCTGAACCAGCAGGCAGAGTTCCCATTAAGAAAAGTTACGATTCAGAAGTCAGCAAAGAATGGCTACCATCCTTTGCTGGTTCTGTTTTGTTTTGTTTGAGTTCATTGTGTGTAATGGTATGGACAGCTATTTTGAAGAAAATGAGAGACATTATGGTAGCCATTGCTGACTTCCCGGTGTCTTGTTTTGAAGTCCTGTATCGCTTGTATTGCTCTGTTTGATTTGCTTTATTCTCTTTTGTTTGGTTTCGCTTTATTCTCTTTAAAATAAAATTAAAAAATGAAAAGAATCCAGCAGAGACTATTTCCTCCCAAGTGTTGCTATTACAGGGCAGAAGCCTCATCCTTCACTAAGAACTGCTTCAAATCAGGCCCCCAGCCATCTCCCACTGTTCTTCTCTGTGCACCTCCAGTGGTAAAAAAGCAGATGGGCCACGAGGCATCACTAAGATACTCAGGCCTAAGCAGGACAGTTCTAAGGGAGGTGAGCCGAGAATCCACAGCAGAAACATCCTTGGTTTCCTGCACTAATTCACATCAGCCACTGTTATTGAGTAGTTCCTTTTAAAATGGCCTACAAATTAAATGTATTCCAGGTCCTTCTTACCTTGAACAAAGAATTGAATGAGACAAGCCAAAAACAGTACTGAAAGTTTATCTGAAAAGTGAAGGATAAAGAGGTAATTGAAAACCTGGCTCTGCAGAGCAAATGGGCCAAACAAAAGAAGAAAAAGAGCAAAAATAAAAGTATACCTTGGTCTAAAAGATGCAGAGTGGGCTACTATAAAGTCACCAAGTAAAATAAATCAGACTCACATTTGTAAATATTGTATTGTCTCTCTAGTATAAAAAATAAAGAATAATAAAAAACTGAAAGAGTTAATAAGATTCAAAATATACAATAGATATTGTAATAATGAAAGGGAAAGAAAGTGCTCAAAAGGAAAGAACAACTTGTAAGTATACACATATAACTAACTGTATGTATGTTGAAGTGTGCAAGATCTGTTCATCAAAAAGAATAGTGTGTGCTGTCCTTGTTTGATTGTTCATTATTTATGCTTAGATTTTGTAATTTGAACAACTACTTCTAAGATAACAATATGTAATATATTAACTAGTGTTGATTTCTGTTATTTTTTAAAATTCTGTATTATTTCTACCTTTTTTTTCTGTTTTGCTTTTTAAAAATTAAAAAAAAAAGGTCATCATAACAGGTCCCTCTAGGCATTTATGTCCTTTTATGTCGTCTACATCACATGGGAGCCACGAGAAGTTCCACACATGGGAACCTGGGATTATTTGGTGTGGTACTGGGAGCTTGCAATTGACAATCCTGCTTGTTTTCCCAGCCAGTTTTGCCATGCCCTGTATCCTATCTCACTACCATAGAAACAAGTCCCTGTGCATGAAGTCTCCCAGTTCTGGCAGGCCACAGATAGTGTTTACTGACTTCATTCCTCTATAACCAGTCTCTCTCTCAAGGGCAAGTTTCAGATAACTGGTCCTGAATATTTTCCTGGATTTTGTCATCATGTTAATATTTTTAATATGAATGAAGCATTTTGAATGTATGCATAAACTCTACTGAAAATAACTCTTTTTTTAATTTTTTATTTTAAAGAGAGAAAATAACTCTTTTGCCAGGTTTAGTTCAATACTTATGGCTTCAGATGTGTCAGACCAAACAGAAATAAAAATAGGTGTGACCGGAAACATTACAAGGTCCCAGGGAGATGAAGGAGGAGGGGCCAGGTCAAAACATCAGGAAATGAAGAGGGCACAGGAAATAGCAGTCCCAGAACATGCATGGCTCATTACCTACAGCTAGTGGGAGGAGAAATTTCGAATCCAGATAGGAAGCCCTTCAGCACAAGAAGAAGGACCCAGGGGCAGGCGCAGCCACAGAAGCCACCAGGCTCAGGACAGAGCAAAAATTTCATCAGTGTTTTGAGGCCCATTGTACAGAGAAGTGGACAGGGAGGAAGGGACACAGAGAGGAAGGGAACACCATGGGGAAGAAGCACTAAAGGGAGGGGACACCAAGAGTGGACCTGTCCCAGGGAAAGAGTAACACTGAGGCACCAGCACTTCTGCCCTACATTGCCCTCTCAGGCCTACACTACCCTCTCAGGCCTACACTACCCTCTCAGGCCTACACTACCCTCTCAGGCCTACACTACTCTCTCAGGCCTACACTACCCTCTCAGGCCTACACTACTCTCTCAGGCCTACACTACCCTCTCAGGCCTACACTACTCTCTCAGGCTTACACTACTCTCTTAGGCCAGGTCCCACTTCCTCAGCAGCTCTTTGAAGGCACAGCACCAATGCCTGTACTGCAATCCACCAGGATAGACAAGATGGCAGTAAGCAAAAGTGAGGAAACCCTAGCCACCACATGGTGTTGCCGGCTAGTGCATCATGCCTCGATGCCATTGGGTGCCTCAATGTGCCAGAGGGACCACTGGAAAGTGGGGTGCTTGGCGTCTATGGTGGCATGGCCAGGTAGCCCTGCAATGTGTTGTGCAGGCCAAGGTGTGGAGTGCCTTGCAGGTGGGGGCAAGTGGGCCACCACCACTCTGGGTGCTGGGCCTTCTTGGTAGCCTCATTTCCTGCCTGGAAGTTACAAATGCACAGAATTTCTCTTCCTGAAGGCCAGTGGGGACAGTATCAGGGGAGCTTGTGTCTCAGGTGTGCTTGGGCACATTGCAGGTCAACAAAATGGCTGAAATCAAAGAGGTAATCATTGAGCCCACCAGGACCACAAAATGGAGGCGGCCAGGATAATGGAGTGGACAGAAGACCTTGTACAGTATTTTGAGGAAGAGCCAGTGGCCAGAGCAGAGCATATAAGTGCGCCACTGTCTTGAGGTTGGGTCCCTCCCAAGCAGAGCCTTGCTGCACATATTGTATTCCATAAGGAAGTCCATGGAGCATGGGTAAGAGAGCAAGAAGTGAAGCCAGTTGCAGTGGGTTGGTGTCATAGCATATGGTGGATTGACAACTGGTGGTCAATTTGTAACACCCAACTGAACTGAATCAGCATGATTCTGGGTGTGGAGGGCCCACCTGATTCTCCAACATAAAAAGGAGAATTGGAGAGGAAGAGGTGGTGCTGTTGGTTCTCCTGGAGGAACTTGTCATGCTGGATTTCCTGATATGAACTTGGCTATTCTCATCATCAGAGGAGCTGAGGACCTCATTGTCACCAAGAATAGCTGCCATTCATTTTGGAAGAGCTCCAGTCCTTACTTTGAGCATCACTTCCTGACTCTGGAGAGGGAAGACAGTTGTTATGGTTGTGTCTAAATGTCCCCCCAAAGCCTCATACAGTCATGGGGGCAGGCTTCTAGAATTTGTGATTGATTCATGGTCCAGTGTTCAGATTATGGGTGTGAGTGCTACACCCACCCTAGGACGGGTGTCCTACATACAGGAAAAGGAACAGAAAGAGTCTTCTCTCCATGCTGCTCCCTTTTGCTCTTACTGCTTTTGCTGTTTTCCACTGCCATGAACTGTTGCCCTCTGCCATGTGCCACTCTGCCTTGAAATCAGCTGTATATGGACTGAAACCTCCACAAACTTTTAGCTCAATAAACCTTCCCTTCCTTAATTTTGGCCATCAGGTACTTTGTCTCAGCAACAAGAGAAAAATAACTGACATGATGGTACTGTTAGTTCTCCTGGAGAAGTATGTCACACTGGTTTTCCTGATAGAAACTCAGCTGTTTTCATCGGAGGAGGAACTTGGGACCTCACTGTCCCAAGATGGATGGCTGTGGTACTTTTTGGGCAGCTCTGGTCCTTACTTCAAGTGTCACTTCCTAGTTCCAGTGCAGGTCTCTCAGCCTGCTGGCACAGATCCTTCATCTTGATGGCACAGACTTTCTAGTTTTCACCACCAACGCTTGGGCCTGCCCAAGGCAGATCCGCAAAACAGACTTGCATGAAACATTGTTGTAGGTTCTAGGCCTCCAGTTGTACTCATGGAGGAGCATTGTCATGGACTCTAGGTCTTCAACTGGACTCATGCAGGACATTATGATGGAATCCTGGCCCTCAGCTGGATTATTTGGGTCTTTAGTGTGTGGACATATTTCCTGCATTCTTTCATGTTTGACTCTGGGTGACTATTATAAAATTCTATAAATTTTGTGTCCTATATTAAATTGTTTCCCTTGCAAATTCTTGACTACAACATGGCACCTGGGTTTGATCCCCTGGTGGCCTTTGGGAAGATACTTTCAGAAGACTTGCTCTCGTTTCTGTCCACCACTTGTGGGTCACTGGCTGCAGCTGCTTGCAGACATCAAAGCCTGGCACTCCTAGCACCCCTTGGCATTCAGATGAGCCCCCGTATGGGAAGTCACAGGTGCTTCCAGGAGAGATTGGTGGCATGGGAGGATGGGCAGGAAGAGCAGCACCACATTGTATGTGTACTGGGTTGGGGTGACTATGTAACATATTCCTGTCTGCATTTCAGAAGATAACTGGATTTCAGCAAGCAGATGCCTTTCAGTCAGGATGACCTGTGAGCTTTGTTCTGGGTTTTTGTGGGGGAGGAGTAGCAGTGACAGAAGGAACTTGAACCACAGATGTACTAAGAAAGTGAGGAGCTGTTTGATCATTAAGTATAGGTGGAAATGAGAAGACAAGTGAGGATGGTGCCCATGGTTCCAGCTGGCATGGCTGGCTGGCGGGTGCTATTTTTTGACTCTAAATCCTGCCACAGGACAATTGTCTGAAAAATAGACGCTAAGGTAAATGGAAGCTGTTGCAGACATGCTCACTCTCTTTACAATACACTTGTTTCATAAATTGTGGTGCCACTGTTCAAGGTTATTAATGATGCCCTCTTTCTGCCTTCTTAACAAATGGGCATTAGGCAAATCACTGTTTTCCTGTGTTGGTGAATCATGGTGACCATACTACACCTTCTATGGGATAGACAGCCCTGCCCTGCCCATCACTATGCACTGCAGAGCCTCTGCATAAAGATGGCATCTCATCTGCAGTTTTCCCTGCATTTGCTAGAGCCACATGGAGGCTGAACTCATTTTATTCAGAACACCACAGGAATGATCACAAAAAAGGATTCCATGAAGGCAGCATCTATCATTCACTTCTTAAAAACCATCGTCAGCATCAGTGACAACAGCATTACCACTCAGTCACTGAGATTAAAAATTAGTCATACGTGGAAAATAGAAACAGGTTTTCAGGGAGAAGGAGACTTTGGTTCCACTGAATAATGGCCCCTCTTTTGCTTGGTAAATAAATGATACATATTTCCCCATGACAAATATTTTCTAGGAAAGCTGTGTCTAGGTGGTCTGAAATCTGGGGTTAAAGTCTTATTGTTAGTTGACTCAATTGGCAAGTATCAAAATATTTTATAAATCACTGCTAAAAATGTATGAGAAAGGGCCCTCAGTAATAACATCAGAGTTACCTCCACCACAACAGAATTTTTCTTTTTATTTCTGGACATAAAGGACTGAAATTAGGACTGCAAATGGAGGTGCTAGGGACCAATTCCAAGGCCTGGTGTATGCTAGGCAAGTGTTCCGGCACTGAGTTACAGCCAAGACCTAGCAGTTTCCCTTGTAGTAATCATAGGATTTAGACACAGCTGTCTTCCAAGGCAGCATGTAGCTGGCCCGTGCCTTTCTCTCTCCCCCAGCTGAACCAAGCTTATCTTTCTCCCCACCACTCCCAGCCACTCAGAAAGAATCAAACTCCCTAAAAGCCACAAAGGCACCTGCACCCATGCAACACTGGGGCTGTGCTTCCATGCCCTCATCCCTTGCCTCCTCTCCAGCCACTGGGGTTGAACTACTCATGCTTCTGTTAAAAGCTGGCTGCCATTCCTGACTTCACAAGCAGGTATGACACCAGTTCTCCTGTCTATCCCACTCGGTCCTCATCAAAACAGCCTTGATCCTATGTATTACTGAGACTGCGTCCTACAAGGTTTCTCCACCAACCTCTTGGGCATCCCCACGCTCCTCCTGCTGACCACAGGCAATCACTGACTCTGCTTGAAATTTGTCCTTCCTTGTGCCTGACGAGGCCACTTGTTCCCATTCTTGCTGCTCCAGCTTGCCCCCCTAGTTCTAATCACTACCACGAGCCATCTGGTGCTCTGTCCTCAGGAAGTGTACAGCAAGAAATAACCCAAATATGCATCTTTGCCCCCATCTGGTCCCTGAGCTCCAGGATCAACAGCTACAGGCCTCCTCCTGGGGCCACCTGACAATTTTAGCTCAGCATCCCAAATTCTTTATGCATCTGGTGGTCACCCGACCAAAACTGTGGCTTAATTCCTTTTTCTGCAGCCCAAATTGAGTCCACCAGCGAACTTTCAAACAGCCCAGCCTTGCCATATCCATGTCCGAGCAGGCTGCCCACAGGGTCCTTGGGTGCTGGGATGGACAGCAGAGGGCTGAGGGGTAGCATCAGTGTTCAGAGAATGTGGGTACCCCAGGATGCCTAACATGGTCAGTGGCCAGCCCACCAGACCTCCTCACCAAGACAGGACTCCAAGGAGGAAAAATGCCCATCACAAACCTCTCTGCTCATCTAATATGGGCAGTCATTTTCCTCCCTCTTCATATCCTTTTCCCTTTATCTCCCAGAAAAACAGCATTCCCAGAAGCATGCAGGCAAACCACCTTCTTGCCCTGAACTGAATTTCTACCTTCTTTCTCTGCCTGAGGATAAACAGAGCCTTGGGGGGCCCCAGAGAACAGTGGTATTCTCCTTGCAGTGTTCTTCCCTGTAGGTAACTGGGCAGTGGACCCCAAAAGGAGGGGTTGGGGGCCTTTCCCCTGTGCCTACTGCAAGTTTTCTCTCTCAGAGTGCTGCTTTTTTTTTTATTTTTAAAGTAACTCTCAACTTGTCTTCAAATAGAAATAAATATGTGTGTCTGTTCTCTGAGGTCCTGATGGCCTTACGCTGGTCCATGTCTCAGGAGCAATTGATGGCCTGTCTCACCAGGAAGCCAGGTGCATCTTTTACTAAAGGTGGTTTCTGAATGATGAATGACTTTCTCAGAAACACAAAATTGTTGATTGTATTTGCAAACAATTCATTTTTCACATTCCGTTGATCCTGCCCCAGCACTCTCAGACTGCTCCACAGATGATGCATTGGCGGCTATTACACCATTGATTAAGGTCTCCCTGTCGTCCTGTGGTACCCGTCACTCCATTTATCACAGACAAATGACTCACACACAGCAGTGCATCATGCTTTCCTCATGCTTCACAGCCTTTTATTCCTCACTTGCATTGCTTAGTGTACCCTCCCAGCACAGTGCCACCATTCCAGGAGGCTGATGCACCACAGCAGTGGACAAATAAATGACTAATTAAACTCTTTGACTTCAGCCAGTCTTGTGCCTCTAAAAGCTACCTCCTCCGCTCCTTATTCTGAAAAAAATGCAAGTGTAAGTATGCAATGTCAGCAATGTCAATTAATTAAGATTTGGGGCCAGGAGCAAGGTTGACATAAGTGCCACTACTCTGTATCAAGTCCTCTGAGTTTTAGAGTTTGTGTCAGTAAAGTTTTCATTACTGTGACAAAATACGTGAGATATCTTATAGGGAGGCAGGGTTTATTTTGGCTCATGGTTCAACTTTCAGTCCATGATCAGTTTGCCCTGTGGCTTTTGGACCTGTGTCAAGACAGCATTTGGAGATGAAACTGCTTACCTCGTGGGAGCAGGGGCATACAGAGAAAGGAGCAATATGGGGCCAATACCTTCCATGACCTAATTTTCTCTAACTAGACCCTACTTTCTATAAGATCTCGCCACTCCCAATAGCATATGAGTTGGCAGCCATGTCTTGAACACCTATGGGCTTTTGGGTGATATTTCATATCCAAACTATATCAAAGATGAACCAAACAACCTCAGACTCAGACTTTTTAGTGTGCCCTGGGGAAGGGACAGTGGCCAAAGTGGCCTGATCCAGGCCAAGCAGGGATTTTCTAGAATCACTGCTTTCTCGAGATTGCTGTATCTAGACTTGCTCATCTTGACTGCGTGGGTGTTGTGTGGTGGCATCCCTGAGGTTGATCCAGTCAACTTGTAGGAGTCCTGGCTCCAATCTCACTGCTGGGTTGCTGCGTCTTGGGCAAATCAGCAGAACTCTCTGGACCTCTCAGTCTTCACCTGGAACATGTATTGGCTCAACTCCCAGCCTGAAATTTTGCATGCTCGGGGGAGCATCAAGAGTTCACCTGTTAGCCCTGGCCTGTTGTGGTCTGGACAGGAGCATAAGGCAGCTTCAGCCATCATCACCGTCTCCACTGTGAGAGTTCTTGCAAAAAGCCAAATCCCTATCCAGGAACTGACCTATCTCCTTTCACACCAAAACCCTTCTCCACCTCCTTCCCATCCTCTCATTCTTCCTTCTAAATTGTTCTGTTTTCAAAAGGGTAGTAACGGGGCAGGGGGGGGGGTGTGTGGCACATGCTTGTAATCCCAGCACTTGAAAGGCTGGGACAGGAGGATTGTAGCAAATTCAAAACCAGCCTGGGCTACAAAATGAGTTCAAGGCCAGCCTAAACTGCATAATGAGACCCTGTCTCAAAAAAAAAAAAAACAAAACAAAAAAAAGAGTGTAGTAATGAGCTGGGCATGGTGGCACATGCTTGTAATCTTAGCACTTGGGAGGCTGAGGCATGAGATGGTTGTGAGTTCAAGATAAGCCTGGGCTACAAAGTGAGCTCAAGGCCAGCCTGAACCACATAGTGAGACCCTGTCTCAAAAAGACAAAAAAATAAAAATAGGTATAGCTTGGTAATAGAGCACCCCTGGGTTTAATCCCCAGTATGGGGGGGGGAAGCAAGTAAAGCATTCTTGTGTTATCCTGGTTAATCTGTTCTTTTGTTTCGGTGTTGTGGTAGTAGGGATAAACCAAGGCCTTCATATTAATCTACATCCACAGACATTTTTTGTTTGTTGGTATTTTGGGGGAGGAGGTGTTGTTTTAGTTTAGTTTTTGTTTTTTTGAGACAGGGTCTCACTCTGTAGTCCAGGTTATCTTGAATTTGCTATGTAGCCCAGCGTGGCCTCAAACTTACATCAATTCTCCTGCCTCAGCCTCCCAAGTGCTGGGATTACAAGTATGTGCCACCATACCCAGCCTGGCCGTTTTGTTGTTGTTGTTTTTATCTTTTTGAGACAGGGTCTCCATATGGTGTTCAGGCTGGCCTTGGGCTCACTTTATAGCCCAGGCCCAGCCCAGCTTTTTAAAATAATTTTTTTTGGGGGGGGTGCTGGGGATCAAACTCATGACCTTGTGTTTGCCAAGCAAGCACTTAATGCCACTGAGCTAAACTCCCAGCCCTAAAATAATATTTTTTAAAATTTCAATACAGAGTCTCACTAAATTACCCATGTGGGACCAGAAATTGTAATCCTCTTGCCTCTGTGCTTGGATTAGAGTTATGTGCCACCACACCAGGCTCAGGATAGTCTTATTTGCTCTACAATTTGACAAGGATTCTACCCTACACCACCTTATTTGAAAGCAAGCAGTATCCCCCCGCATGCAGTGCAAATATGCCTTGTCCCCACCTCTGTCAAAGAATGTTGGGTTTGTGTCCAAGTTTTAATTTTGTTTGGTTCTGTATTTGCTATTAATGCTGACATCTTTATTGGAACAGTTTGTCTGCTTGTTTTTTTTAAATTCTTTTTGAGACAAAAAGTGGGGTCGCCAAAGCATGCGCCGAGCTTGCATTTTAATAACTCCTCCAGATTTGCCACTTCATGCTGTCCAGCAGGCCATGGAGCCTCCGATTCTCCCTGTCCTTAGGACCACATATGTTCTCAGTCTTCCAAATTCTTGACAACATGCTGACTTAGGCAAAGTATCCCTTGCTGCTTGGGCTGCCTCACTCTCTCGGAGCAGCACAGCGTGTTTTCATGGGTGCTGGTAATCTGCATTCTCTTTGTAGATGGCTTCTCTGTAAAGGGAATATTACCCACACCTGCTCTCCAGCCAGACCCCTCTGCTTCTGTTCTAGCTGTAGTGAGGCTGGAAGATTCAAAACTACCTTCCCAGAGTTGCTTACAGGCTGGAGTCCAGTAAGGTCTGTGTGTAGGAGGTGATTGTAGGAGAACTAAGGCTGGGGTGGGAGAGGGGCATAAACCACTGGCTTCTGGCAGCAGCAGCACTGGAGGGTGTGGACTCCCAGGCTCTGGGGCATTAACTGGACGCCAGCCTGGTGGGCTGTGGGCCATCTTGCTCTCCCTTACTTCTCTCACCCTTCCCTTATTCCTCTTGCCCTTCCCCTTGATTACCTCATAAAGAGGGACCTTAAAGGTTCCTATTTTTTTTTCTTTCTTTTTTTTTTCAATTCTTTTTGAGACAAGGTTTCACTATTCATTCAGATTGGCCTTGAGCTCACTTTGTAGCCCCGGCTGGCCTTGAATTCCCAGGGATCCTGAGTGCTGGCCTTGAATTCCTCAGCCTCCTGAATGCTAAGATTACAGATGTGCACCACCATGCATGACTTGAAGGACCCTCTTTTTGTAGTACTGAGGTAGTGTTGCTCTCCTGGTGGGACACACACTGGCATATAACCTCTACTCAAAAAAACCAAAATTTTTTTTAAACAGGGTCTTGTTAAATAGTTATGGCCAGTTTTGAGCTCACAATGTAGCCAAAAGTGGCCTTGAACTCACAGAAATCCTCCTGCTCCAGCCTTTTGAGTACTGGGATTATAGGGATGCACCACTATGCCCAGATTTTATTCAAAAATTTTTAAATTTCCCTTGACAATTTCTTTCATTTTTGTGGCTTTTGTCTTGTCTTGTTTTGTTTTGTAGTGCTGGGGACTGAGCCCAGGGCCTTCCCACCGAGCTACATCCCCAGTCCTCTTTTGAAACCAGGTCTCACTGAGTTGCTAAATTGAACATGCTGGGCTGGGCCTCAGCCTCCCAGAGTGCTGAGATTACAGGTACGGTCCATCATATTCAGTATATGTTGTGATTTTTCCCCCCTTTTTGTCTTTTCATTTTTTTTCTCATGCTTAATAGAAATATTGCATTCATCCCCAAGGACACGTTCCATATTTTATTTACATTTTCAGACTAATCTCAGAATCACATATCCATACTACTATTTCCTTTTGTTGAGTTCACCTAAACTTAACTGCATGGTTTATTTGACAAAGACTATAAACAAATATTTATGTGTCTATTACATGTAACACAACAGATACAACTTTTGACAGAAATTTATCAAACCTCCTTAATTTTTATTATAATTTATCAAACCTCCTTATTTTTTATTATAATACAGTTATCAAAATAATCCTAAATATATTTTGATACTACTAGCAGTCTGCACCCATACCACTTCAAAAATTAACACTAGCTGTTCATTGTACCTGCTACTTTGAACAGTTTTAAACTGCAGCTCTTTTACTAAGCAAGATAGATAAAGCATACAATATAGTGAGTGGTACCTTGGTTCATGAACTAAATTTGTTCTATAATTTTGGAAAAGATGACCACATTTGTGATTGTGTGGGAAAGATGGCTGTGGTTGTGTTTGTCACCCAATGCAGAGTTTGTAAACAAAAACGAAAATTTTGCCAAATTTTGCTAAATGCTTCTTTTTATGAGCCAAGTTCACAAACCACATCCACAAACCATGTTCATGAACAAACATACCACTGCATTGTTCTTTTTTTGTCTTTAACTTTTATTAGTACATGTTTGCAGTATGTAATAATTACATTCATTGTAGGGAATTGGTACATGTACATAACACAGCTCGACTCTCTTCCCCCCCCTTCTCTCTATCTCCCATTATAAAGCATACCACTTCTGTCTTCCTTCTTGACATTTTACCTCATAGAAACACGTTTGCACTGCCATCTGACACTTCTTACCATGCTTTCATCTTGTAAACCTGAGTTCTATTTGGAGGACTCCAGGTTCATGTTTAAATTACAGTGTCTTGGGTAAGGGATATAGCTCAGTGGCACAGTGCTTGCCTGCCAAGCAAAGGTCCTGAGTTTGAAAACAAAACAAAACAAAACAAAAACCATCCCAAAAGAATAAATGACAGGCCGGGGAGTTAGCTCAGCAGAATAAGTGCCTGCCTGGCAAGCACAAGGTTGTGAGTTCAATCCCTGGTACAACATAAATAAATAAATAAATAAATAAATAAATAAATAAAACAGTGCTTTAACAAGAGAAAGAGAACTTGTGCTATGTTTTTCCTCCTGTTACCTGAAAACATAAATGATGCACGTATATTAAAATCCGATCTTACAAATGTCCAGGTCATGTTTTGGGGTTTTGTTTTGTTTTGTTTTGTTTTTTCCTGTCTTTTTGAGACAGAATCTCACTATGCAGTTCAGGCTGGCCTTGAGCTCACTTTGTAGCCCAGGCTGGTCTCAAACTCACTACAAATCTCCCACCTCAGCCTCCGGAGTGCTAGGATTATAGGCGTACACCACCAACCACACCCAGCTAAAATCATGTTTACCAATTGGAATTTTTTTTACTTAAGTGTATGAGTATTTTGCTTTGGGATATTTAATTAAGACATTAACATGAGGGCTGGGGATTTAGCTCAGTGGCTTAAGCACCTGCTTTGCAAGCAGGCAGTCATGAGTTCAATCCCCAGTACCAAAAAAAAAAAAAAAAAGACATTAACATGAGTAGAAGGTTATTGATTTAAAACAAGTTTCATGTTTGTTTGTTCATTTGTGAGTTTTTTTGTTTTGTTTTGGGGGGATACGGGGGATCATACGCACAACCTTCCGCTTGTCAGACAGGCACTTATGCCACTGAGCTAAATCCCTAGCCCTGTTCTTTTGTTTTGAGACAGGGTCTCACTGTGTAGTTTAGGCTGATTTTGGACTCACTATATAGCCCAGGCTGGCCTCAAATTCTTGGTAATCTTCCTGTTTCGGCCTCCTGAGTGCTGAGACTACAGGCATGCACTACCACACCCGATTTAAAATAAGTTTGACAGGGGCTGGGGATTTAGCTCAGCAGCATAAGCACCTGCCTTGCAAGCGTGTGGTTGTGAGTTCGATCCCTGGTACCGACAAAAAAAAAAAAAAAAAGTTTGACAGTCAGGAGCCTAAGAGTATAGATGGCTCAGAACCATGTAAGGGGTGTGGGTCTCCACCATGGTGTGGCTCTTAAGTGACACCAATGGAAAGGTGGTAAAGGCTTCCCCAGCTTTGTGCTCTTGGAAGTTGGTGGAGTCTTTAAGAGGTAGGGCCTGGAGGCCTTCTTGTCCTTAGGGACTTGCCCTTGAAGGAAGGGGTCTGTGGAACCCTACACCCTCCTCTTTGTCTCTTTTGTTCTTAGCCATTAGATGAATGTTTTTGACTCATCAGGCATTCTGCCTGTGATGTGGTGCTATAGACCCAAAGCAACAGGGCCAATCTGTCATGGACTAACAACCAACACAGTCACTCCGTCTTTATATGACAACCTTTTTTTTTTTTTTGTACCAGGGATTGAACTCATGACCTTGCACTTGCTAAGCAGGTGCTTATGCCACTGAGCTAAATCCCCAGCCCCCCAGAGGTAAATCCCCAGTCCCCCAGTCACTCTGCTTACTGGCACTTCGTTGGGACAGGAACGCTACAAGTGTGGCTGACACTGCAGGACACTTAATGTCCCCAGGCTCTGACACCTGAGCATCTCCCATGTGGCTCTGATGCCCCTAGTTAGGTACACCTTCTAGGCTAGGTTTGGCCAGCCTTCCTTGGGACATGTGGCTTCACCAAGACAGCAGTCAACAAACCAACCAGGATCCTGTATGGACAGAGGAGCAAGTGGATACAGCTGGGTTCCCAGCAGGCTCTGCAACATCTGGGCATCAGTGAAATGGTTTTTTCTGTCCTCTCTTTATTAGTGCTTGACAATGTACTGTGGTAAGGTGCATTGTGAAGATGTCCATGCCTTTGTGTGCTGGGAGCATTTAAACAGCTGAGAAAGCATCTAAAATAAGATAGAGCTTATCATGCATTTCAGAGTTCAGTGACCTTTCTGCATTTTACTCTATGGTTATTGCGCTATTCATCTTTTTTTTTTCCTTTTGTCTTTTTCAGACAGTCTTGCTATGCAGTTCAGGGTGGCCTTGAGCTCACTTTGTAGGCCAGGCTAGTCTCAAACTTGCAATCCTCCTGCCTCAACCTCCTGAGTGCTGGGATTACAGTAGTGCACCATCACGCCTGGCTTATTCACTCTTCATCAGTAAGCTTTGATCATTTATTTTGTTACAAGATCACCTATAGTCTTTAGATCTTCAAAATCATTTTTATCATGTTCTCTTATGGCTTGTAAAATGTCTTCTTAGCTTAGTTTTGGGTTTGGGTTTGTTTGTTTTGTTGTTGTTGGGGCATCTGTGAAAGCTAACAAGCACTGGTGTTGTGGCTGAGCCACTGGTTTAGTCAATCTCCCCCCCTATCTGTCCTCCCAGGGATTTATCAACTTCATGCTTCTCCCTAATAATTGGCTTTTGCTATGTGACTGATGTTCATTTTTAATTTTCAGTCATATACTTGTCCTACTTTCTTTTGATTTGATTAATTTCATGAGTGAGCTATGCCATTCACATAGACTGAACACATTTGTATGTATTTCTATAATCAACAATGATAAATTCACAAGCTGTGTCAATTTTGTCAGTTTTAATTCACTGTATTCCAGATTTCATTTGGTGTCAGAAGCACAGCAGTCACAATTTCTTTTATTGATTCCAGTCTTAAATTACTAGTACAGTATCTAAAGCACTCCACCACTGAGCTACATCTCTACTCTTTTTTTTTTTTTTTTAAACTGGGCCTCTCAGGCTGGCCTTAAACTCATGGTGATCTTCCTGCCTCAACCTCCCAAGTGCTGGGATCACAGGGGCTCACCACTATGTCTGGCTTCCTATTTTTTTTTTTGTACTGGGGATTGAACTCATGACCTTGCGCTTGCCAGGCAGGCACTTATGCTGTTGAGCTAAATCCCTGGCTTCCTGTTTAATTTTTGAAACAGGGTCTCATTAAATTGCCCAGGATAGCCTTGAATTTGAGATCCTCCATCCTCAGTCTCCTCCAGTGTTGGAATTAAAGGTATGTGCTGCCTCACCCAGCTATTTTGGCCTTTTAAATTGTCAATTTCTAGATGTCCACTCTAATAAAACAAACTAAACTAGGCGTGGTGGCTCACACCTATAATCTCAGCACTGGGGAGGTTGAGGCAGGAGAATTGCCAAGGCCAACCCGGGCTACACTACATGGCATGTCTCAAAAATAAATAAATAAATAAATAAATAAACAAACAAACTGGTTGCTGGGTGTGGTACTCTAATAACAGCATTCAGGAGACTGAGTCAGGAGGATTGCTTAGGTCACCTGGCGTTACATAGTAATTCAAGGTCAGCCTGAACTATATAGTGAGAAGCTGTCTCGAAAACCAAATGAGAGGCTGAGGCAGGACTATAGTTGCAAGTTTGAGACCAACCTGGGCTACACAGTGAGCTCAAGGCCAGTCTGAACTGCATAGTGAAACCTTATCTCAAAAAGACAAAAAAAAAAAATTGGACCTGGGGATATTCCTGATACCAAAAATAAAATAATGAAAACAACAAAGCTGGCAACCTTACTATTATGAGAATAATACATACATATAGTTTGATAATCCAAGTAGTTCTACAGGACCTGGTTAGCAAGCAGTACCCAACTCCCATGGCTCACTGAGCCTCCCCAGAAAGGACCCTTTCTAATTCTTTGAGCTGATTATTGGATATTTAATTCTACAACTCTACTCATTCCTTCTTCTAGATTCCCGTGATTCCCTTCCTTCCTCTAGAATGTTTTGTCTTGCTTTTCAGTGCTGGGGATTAAATCCAGGGCGTGGAGCTCTTACATAATAGGCAAGTGCTCTACCGCTAAGCTATGCCTCAGCCCCGATATGTTTTAATTTAGGGGTTACTTACTGACACACACCAAGTTCAGAGCCCACAGGAAAGATGGACAAAATGGAGGGAGCTTTGGCCATCTGGCTATTGGTGGCAGAAAGGAAGTGAGAACAGGTTGGTGGGAGGATCCACCAAGCAGAAGGCTGAAACACCTACGGGGGTGGGGGGGTGGGGAGTAGATGCCTGAGGGCCCTAACAGGCCTCCAGGTAATGACAAATCCTGGTCAGATTTGGAGTGGCTGGCAGGGGCATGACAAGAGGGATGTTGCTAGGAGGCCACTGCAGATGGCTGGACAGGCCAAGGAGCTTAGCTAACTGGATTTAGATCAGAGGATGACAAGCCCAAAGTGTGTGTGCAAGTGGGGGGCAGGGGATTGTGTCAAAGAGTAAACCCCCAGCTCAGCAAAGGCCAGCAATGAAAGAGGACTGTGGTCACTGCCTGCACCCCATCTTCCCCCTGCAAAGGGTATGTTCGCAGAGAAGCAGACCCACAGGAAAGCCGAGGAGCCAGAGTTGCCACAGCCTAGAGGCTGATGAAAGCGTCCGCAGAGACATGGCGAAGGACGGGGCCTCACAGGGAGCGTGGTTCTGGACAAAGTCTAATTCCACAAGCAGATGCAGGAGGCAAGCTGGTTCTCAAAGTTTTTAGTTCAGTCCAGGAATCAGGTTCTGGAAGCAAGTGCTTTAAACAGATTATGGAACCAGGCAGTTTGGAAGAGAGTCATGGAAGCCCCACGACCTGCGGACAGGCGCCCGCGCACAGCCCGGCTCTGCCCTGCAGGGAAGAAAGCAGGCATTGTTTAAGAACTCCCACAGCACTAGTCTCTAACCGTTTAAAAACTCTACTGTAAACAACCGGAAGGTCCTGCTACCAGGGTGACGGAATAAAGCCCCCGAGTTCCCGCAGAGTTGTGACCACGCCCGCGCGGTTAGCTGCCCTGCTCCCCGCGTGTTTTCTTAACTAACTTTTCCGCAAGTCAAGCTGCAGCCGGTGCACATGCGCACTGCGCCCAGAGCGCGGGGTCGCGGTTGCCAGGGGTTACTGGATCCCAACACCGCCGGTGGAGCGGGGATACCTCTCGGAGCCCGCCTTCTTTGAGCTCTGATTGGTAGGTATTGCTGCCCGTCGAGGCGGCTACGATGTCAATTGGACATCAGCCAGTTTCTCAGTGCAGACCACCGCCCTACCGCTCCGGGCAGCCCCTCATGCTAAAAGCTAATAGCTTGCGCTCTGTGCGGACAAGGGAGTAGCCGCGGTTAGAGTCGCGGCCTGCCCACCGGGGCGTCAGTGTGACTTCATTCACTCAGCCTCGCGGGGGCAATTTTCAGAAGGCTGACGATGATCCTTGAGGAGAGGCCAGAAGCCCAGGGCGACGGCGAGGACTGCGCGCGGCCACAGGCGGCCGGCAGCGTTCTCAAGGTGGGTTGCCGGGGAGGAGTGCAGGCCCCGGCCTCCCCCTGTGGTCAGAGGTGCGTCCCGGCGCGTAGCCTTCCTGGTCGCTCCCTCCCGCGCCCTGCTCGACCCTGCATACCAGCACTGGGGAAACTGAGGCTCCAAGGGGACTCCAAAGCCTGTGTCCCTTCTCTGGGCTTCTCTCTGCTTCCTTTAGGGGTCCCAATCGGGGAGGAGAGGAAACTTCAGGAATCTGGAAGAGCCGAGGTCTGGACTTTCATTTCCCTGAACCCCGGCACCAAGTGTGGGTTCTGGTTAGTGACAGCTCCTCCACATAAGCTCGTTTGTTTCTGGCACCCATAAAGCTTCCTTTCTAGCCTGTACACTTGATCCAGAGCTGAGTATCCACTTGACGTAGCTTGTGCTAGTAAGTAGCTGGAGACTCCTAGACATCATCGCTGGGCAGTTTGTCTTCGTGGTCACTTTCCCTCAACCTCTGCCTCCTCTGAAGTCCCTAATCCCTGACTTGACTGTAACTTGGTTTCCAGGAGCACTAGGGAAGTAAAGATGGGAGTTTGGAGATACATTCAGTTCAGTCTATGCCTGAGAAGGCCCTCTCTGCAGCCCAAGCCTGGGTGTGGGGTTCAGTGAGAGGTGCCTCAGTGTTGGTTCCTCGCCTACAAGGACTGCTAAGCAGAGTGACTCCTGTTGCTAGTCCCAGGCATCTGCCATGGCACTTTGCCCTCCTTTCATGTAGGTGGCAGACTACACATTGTACCTCACAGATTACGTAAATTCAGCTTTTGTGTGTCTGAGGCTCAGGTCTGGGGAGAAGAAGAGAGAAGTATCAAACAGGACCTAGACTGGCCAGGTGATGCAGGCAAGACCCTCAAGGGCTCTCCCTGGCACAGCAATTAGCAGGCACTGGAGAGAGGGAGTGGCATGTCCCTTGCCCTCTGTGAACTCTCCCTTACAGGGCGGCCATGCCTGAAGGCAGCCTTTGGAGTGAGTTGCTTTGGGTAGAAAAGTCTCAGCGGGCCCACTTTTCATGCTGTGGGCTGTGACCAGACTCTTTCTTTTCCTTCCCTTGGCTGCATCTCCTATGGTCATTCTGGAGTTCTGTGTCTGTGTGTACACACTGTCCTGGCATGACCCAGGAGCAGTTAAGGTACTAGGGAGATCTGTAGGAGGCTTCCTTGCACCCCCACCCCTGCTCAGGCTGGTCCTAAGTCATACCATATAGCCTGGCAGGCCCTATACCCTGATATCCACTGCTGGGCTGTAGCAAAAGCATACCTCACAGTAGGTCTTTAAACTAGCTATTCTGTTCAGAATTGGGTGGGAGAGGATAGCTAGCTATTTATGTGAAGGCCACCTCTGGGTCTGCAGTCCCTGTGCACAGGTCTGTGTGACTAGGGTACATTGCAGCAGGAGGGAGCAGGCTGGCATTCAGTGCCATTCAGTATCTGGTCCTGGATCTAGTGAACACTGGTACATCTTAGTGTTCATCCTCTGCCCAGCATGCTGTGTGAGTGCCCTGCTGGCCCTGGGCTTCTGTTTATCTGTCTGAAGAATTGGTTGAGGAAGTGGCCCAAAGTTGCTCATTAAGGACCTGAAAGGGCCTAGTTATAAACTCAAGCTAGTTGACCTCACCGATGCCCTCCCCCAAGGGGTGCAAATGTGTCACAAGCCCCAGCCTTGGACATTGGCCTCTTGGGAGGACCCTAGGCCAGCCCAGGTTATGGGAAAGTACAACAACCCTGGTCGAGTCCCACCATTTCCTGGGGAGGTCAAGAGGCTAAGGAGTCAGACAAAGCCAGTGGGAGAAAGCCAGGGATAGAGTAGCAAGGAGAGAGGTATGGTGCTTCTCATCTACTCTCCAGTACAGCGGGCAGGTCTGCTCAAGTGTCCCCTGCCTGGAGGAACACCGGCATGCTCTGAGTCCAGTGATGGTGAACCTTGTAGAGCTTTCAGCACCGCTGCTTTAGGTGCTTGTTACAAACCCCTGGACCTGGTCCCAGTAGGTTGGGCACTTGGAGTGGGGCAGTGCCCTGGTATCCAAGTGAGCATAAAAGGAAGCAGATCCTGAGGACACCTGCTGTAACTTGTGGTTAGTGTACATGCTACCCTGTGGTCCAACTCGCATGTATGTGGCTTATTGCCTCGGTGTTCTGGGAGACTCCTTGCAACAATCCCTATTCCGGAGCACTGCTTAGGGAACAGAAGTAGCTGTTGGAGTGGGTGCTGGACTTCCATCCTCATGGGGCCTCCAGGTCCTCTATGTTCAAGTAAAACCACAGAGAGTAAAAGTCAGGCTCCCTGTCAGGGATATAGCTCAGTGGCACAATACTTGCCTGGCAAGTGCAAGATCCTGAGTTTGATTACTGGCACTCCGCCATCACATCCCCCACAAAAAAGTCAGGCTCCCTGAGATGGGTGAGTATTGGCTTGGTACTGGGAGGGAGAAGCCTGTCTGTCAGGGTAGGGCCCTGTCCCAGGAAGCTTCCCCAGATGGAGGGAATTTGGAAGGCATAGGGATGCCCTGCTGTTTTGCTGTTTGTGGGCCTGTTCTAGGGTAACTGTCCTCTCACTTTTTTTAGTCCCAGGGACAGTTCTAGCCACTACCTATACCAAGTCCCTGGGTCCTTGGGTGGGGGTGGAAGGTGTTTGTTTTTCTTTTCCCCATCCCTCTCCACCAAGCCTATGGCCAGGTCCTGCTCCTGGGAAATACAGTTTTATTGCACACCACAGGCCATAACAGGTTCACTGTTTTGCATAGAGTGAAACAAAAATAGTCACAGGGCAGTTAATAGCACAAGGGAAGGGCTAGGTAGCCTTTGTTTCCAGAGGGTAGGAGGTTGCCCCAGGAGTAGGTTGGTTCCCCATCATCCATGTCTCTCCACAAAGGGCATGTCCCTTTGCCCAGGGTGGAAAACTGGCTGTGGGCCACCAGCTTCTGGTGTCCAATCAGCCCCACAGGTCCTGCTCTGGCTTGTTTGTCTCCCAGTCCCTCCCCACATAGGTTAGGAGGTTACAGGAAAACTGAGGACGGGCAGTGCCCAGGGCCTTCTAGTGACCTGGCTCTAGCTGCTTACCAGAGCCCTCAGAACCTGAAGCTGGACCTTTAGAAGGAAGGAGTATTTAGCTTCTGGTCGTGAGACCCGTAGAAGGGCGACCATGTGGCCTCATCTTGTCTCTTCTCTGCAGGCAGGCATAAGAAAGCAGTATAGGCCCTGGAGGGAGGACAGCTGCTGAGGCAGCCAAGTAGGCAAGGCTGGGGTCCTTCCTCTATCAGTGTGCCCAGACCCTCAACAGGAGGCACTGTGCCCCATTGCTTTTCTGCCCATTTGTCCAGGATGAGTCCCCTCTCCTTGGTTCTCAGGAACCACTTGAAGGCCTCCTGCCTTCCGGTCCCAATCTCCTCCCACCCCATAGGAAGCCGTTACTGATTGATCCACCCCTCTTGGAAAGTCAGCCTGGGGAAGGGGATCTGGAGCCCTAATCAAGGTGTCTAAAGACCAAGGGGCCTCCTCAGACTGAGGTAGAAGGCCCTCCTTAAAGTGCAGTTAAGGGCTGAGACAAGTGAGGGCCCCTGAGTTAAGACTGCAAGCCCCGCTGCAGCGGAGTTAAGACTGCAAGCCCCGCTGCAGCGCTGCACAAATTTAGCCCTCTTATCACACCACCAGGAAAGTGTCCTTGGAGGCATTGTTTGGGGGCTGATAACTCCATGGGGATGTTGTTTAGGAAAGGAACCCTCTAAGAAGTCCTTGACATCTCCTGGGCTAACAAGGGACCTAAGCGTGGTGAGACCCTGAGTGGTTTCAGGGGGAGGCTCAGTGACCTCAGGCTGCAATATGCCTCTGTACCCACAGTGCCTCACATTGCCTCAGGTTGTGACCAGGCCCATGGCTGGGGGCAGAGGGCAGAATAACCCAGATCACCTTCCTCATGTCATCCAGGAGGAACCAGGATTCGGCAGCTTACTCTGCCTCATAGAGCTGTGTGCCTGCTGCCCAAGCCATGCAGCCCACAGCCTATAGTTGTCCAGTGGCCATGCTGCCTGGTACATGTGACCATTCTATCCCGCAAAGCCTTGTGGGTAAAGCCCTGAACCCAAGCCCAGCCAGGTTTCTGTGCTGTGGAACCAAGCTCTTGTTGATGAGTCTCACCCTGGACTTCAGTGATAAGCTTCCTACATAGGTCCCCCAGAGAGTGAAGCTTACTTAGGGAAGGCTTCTCTGTAGAGATTCACAACCTCCCTGGAAAGGTGGGTCCTGGGATTGCCAAGCATTCCTGAGGCCTAGGAACCTATCCAGCACCATATATATTCATAAGCAATCATGTTTTAAGAGCCAGTTGCTGTGGCATGTATCTAATACCAGCTGCTTGGGAGGCTGAGGCAGGAGGACTGCTTGGTGCACTATGAAGATGCATGGTGAGGAGGATTGGCCATGCAGAGAAGATACTTGACATGTGGGCCTTTTAGCTGGCTGAGATGGAGCTGAGTCTATAACATCTGTGAAGTGTTGAGAGTTCCTGTCTGGCTAGGCCCCCCTTTCCCTAGCCAGGTCCATCTCACAGGCTCTAGCCACTTTCCCTTAGGGCATCCTGGTTGGGGCTCCGGAGTGCGTATGATCTGCTGTGGCCTCCCTGCAGGGCTGTGACTCCCTGGCACAGACTCAGCACAGCTGGCTCCAGAGCCAAAGAACCCGGATCTACCAGCAGATCAGCAAGGAGCTTCGGATGCGGACAGGTGCTGAGAACCTTTACAGGTGAGCACCTGAGCCCAGGGGGAGGGCATGGCCCATGGGAACAATAGAACCAAGCTGGTAAACCAGGCAGGTATTGCTGGTGGTTGGTCCAGAAGACCTGTCTTAGTTACTTTTCTCATTGCTGAGACAAAATATCCAACACTGAAAGTTAAAGGAGAAAAGGTTTATTTAGGTCATAGTTTGTAGAGGTTTCAGTCCATAATCTGCTGGCTCCAAGGAAGGGTGGCTCATGGCAAAGGGACAACTGTTCATGGTGGCAGAAGACAGCAAAAGCAATGAGAGAGGGAGACGGAACAAGTCCATTTCTGTAGTTTATTTTGTATGCAGTCTACCTGCCCTAGGGCAGGTGTAGCACTCATGCTCTTAATCCCAGCACTGGATCATGACTCAATCACAGACTATAGATTCAGCCACCTCCAAAAAGTCCACCTCCCATGACTACATGAGGCTTTGGTCAGGGCAGGGCCATAACGAAGAAACATGAAGAGGTAGCCTCCCACCCAGGGAGCTCCCACTCAGGTTCTGGAAGCCATGCAATATACTTATCATTCAGCAGAGACCTTGAGACAAACCGAGCCCTGCCCAAAATTAAAATGCCTTTTGGGAGGCTCAAGCAGTGCATGAGGTGACCGTGGGAAAAGAGGCCACAGTGTGGCACATGATGAGGTGTCCCAAGGCTGGGGAATTGGGAAAGTCTTCTGGCTCAGGACCAGCCTCTTTCTTAGAGCACACTGACCATACAGCCCATCCTGCAGGCGAGCCCAGGACTCTACTCTCCTGAGCAACCTCTCTCTAGCCCACTGTCATCAGGAACGCCCTGGTCCCTCTGTAAGACATAGAGGAGGAGCTGGGAGTTTCCCTGGAGGGCGTGTCAGCCAAGGATAGCCCATGCTCGTGAGCCCGTCAATTGTAGGGGAGGACTCAGAGAAGCGGGAATGGCAGCTGTGAGTCCACAGCCACCATACCCACTCCACAGCACCCCCTCCTCTGGGAAGCAGGCTCTGGAGCTCTGCAGGGCAGGAGGGCCTCAGTGCACCTAGGCCATGAGCTCTGCTGTGGACCAGGGCTTCTGACCACTGCTGATCTCCCCCAGAGCAACCAGCAACAACCAGGTCCGAGAGACGGTCGCCCTGGAGTTGAGCTATGTCAACTCCAACCTGCAGCTGCTGAAGGAGGAGCTGGAGGGGCTCAGCAACATGACAGACATGGGACAGCCGAAGGGGTGAGTATGCAAGCAGGGGTTCACACATGTGAGAGTTAGGGGAAGCATCCTGGGTCTGGGTCATGGGAGGGCAGGGTGTGGACTCTAGGCCACTGGGGGAGCTCATCTGGAGCCAATGTTTCTGGTTTCTAGTGAAGGTGTCACTGTCCCTATGATCCCCCTGGGCCTGAAGGAGACCAAGGAACTGGACTGGGCCACATCCTTGAAGGTACACACTGGCCTGGGAGCACTGAGGGACACTGCCCTCCTCTTCTCTGCCCTGGGGCCTGAGAAGAGTTTAGAGACTTCCTGGTCAGGCCAGTTCATTGAAAAGATGAGGAAACCGAGCCCCAGAAGGAGGGAGGAATGACCTGGGGCTGCCCAGAGACATGACAGAAGTGGCTAGGGACCTGGTGTACTGCCCCAGGCAAGCCTCCTTCCTCTGCTACGCTCAGTTCCCACACCCTGGGCTGTGGAGCTGATGGGCGGGCTTAGATTTGAGCCCTTCTCTAGGATGGGTTTGAGAGGACCTGGACATCCTGCTGGAAGCCCCAGGTCAAATGCAGGATCCTAGGCGCTCGTGCTCAGGGCTCTACTGGCCCAAGTATACTGGGAAAGCTCAGACCCCAGACAGGGCCATGTCCTGTCTGCCACTGTCTCGCAGAGTTTCATGGAAGGGAACCTGACCTTGTACTTCAGTGTCTGAGTCGCCAAGTGACAGGTGACACCTGCCTCTTGGGATTGCCATGGGATTAATAAAGGAATGTGTGTAAAGATAGCACCCACATGAATCCTGGCTATGATTCTGTGGGGCTAAGGGGCCCAGAGCCAAGAAGAAGACCCACCCCAACACCTGTTCCAATGCCACCAAGCTTTCCACACCCAGGCCCTCAGCCCTTCCAGCTCCACTTGGGCAGCAAGCTTGCTCTGCACCTGGATCTTTCCTCCCCAGGGCAAACTGCCAGGCACTGAGTGCCTCAGAAGCCAGCACAGTTCTTCTGCAGGAGCTGATCTCGGGGCACTTTGGAGAGGACAGCAGTGCCTATGAGGCAGAGATCGTGGAGCTGGAGAGCCTACGGCAGGTGAGTGGGCTGCTCCAGCCCCGCTTTGCCCTTCTGTAGCCCTGGATGCAGATGGGGAAACCAAGGTTTGGGTGATAAAGCTCAGGGTAGATGACTACCTAGCAGGAATCCTCACATCTGAGGAGGACATTGGGGAGACTGGCATGCCAGTGTGTGTGACGGGGTCCAGGCCCTACAGAGGGTTCTGTGCAGGCTGCACCTCGTGCCTCTCACCCCAGGGTACCCTCGCCTTGTGCCCTGAAGCCCAGGATGGTATTTGCATCCACAAGGCTCATGCCCAGGGGGTCCCAGCCCCCTGGTGTGTGTGAATGAGGGATCTGGGTGGTGGGGCCCAGCCATTCCTGCCCTACAGGCCATGCGGACCCCTAGCCGGGATGAAGCAGGCCTGCAGCTGCTTGAGACCTACTACAGCCAGCTCTGCTTCTTGGACATGCGCTTCTTCAGCCCAGCCCGGAGCCCTGTGCTGCTCTTCCAGTGGTAGGAGCTAGGGTGGGGGTGCCCTGGGGACAGGAGGCCTAGGTTCCAGAGAACTGCTCCCAGCCTGAGCCCCTCACAGGTACGACTCGCTCACGGGGGTCCCAGCACAGCAGCGGGCCCTGGCCTTTGAGAAGGGCAGTGTGCTGTTCAACATCGGTGCTCTCCACACACAGATTGGGGCGTGCCAGGACCGCTCCCACCCAGAGGGCGCCCACCATGCCGCCCAGGCCTTCCAAAGGGCTGCTGGTGAGAGCAGCCCACAACCACAGTGGGGCCACCTCTCCTGTCCTGGGGCAGGAGCTGGGGTAGGCAGGCTGGCCCCCCGCACGAGGAGCCTGGCACACATAGGCCCTTCCTGGGGATCCCTGGGGTGGCCCTAGTGGGCATAGGGAAACTCTGTCACCATGAGCACCCACTTCATCCACAGGGGCCTTCAGCCTCTTGAGGGAGAACTTCTCCCATGCCCCGAGCCCAGACATGAGTGCCGCCTCTCTCTCCACGCTGGAACAACTCATGGCTGCCCAAGCCCAGGAGTGCATCTTTGAGGGCCTCTCATTGCCAGCCCCTGCCACCCCCCACAACTGCCTGGCCCAGGAGGCTGCCCAGGTGAGGCCAAGGAGCCCTGCCCAGAACCCTTAACAGCTGGCTGCTCTGTCATCACTTGTGGGCAGAGGGCCTGCCTCAGGGCCCAGAGGAGGGAGGAGTCAGCAGGATATGGGCAGAGTGCAGTCAGAGAGCCAGGTCATACTTGGACTAGTTCTGTTCATGGTGAAAGACAAATCAAAGCAGAAATCTGGGTCCCTGGGCACTGGGGGATCAGCCTCATCTTGGAGCACAGGAACTTGGTTTAGGGTAGATAGCAGCTGGGCCCAGGTGTAAGAAGGCAAGGGCTCCTCAGGGAGGACGGGAGGCCTCAGTGTGTCCACATGCCTATTGGCAGGTGGCAGCCAAGTACAGGCTTGTGCACCAGGCCATGGCCCAGCCACCTGTCCAAGACTATGTGCCCCCATCGTGGACCACCCTGGTGCACGTCAAGGCCGAGCACTTCTGCGCACTAGCCCACTACCACACTGCCATGGCGCTCTGTGACAGCTCCTGTGAGTGTCCCCACCCTGTGTGCCTGTGGTGCAGGTGGAAAGCCTGTGCTCAACACTCATAGCCTCTCTGACTTGCAGCTGCCGCTGACAACGAGCTCCCCAGGCATGAGCAGGTCTTGCAGCCCCCACACTCCCCTGAGTTCCAAGGTCCCCCACTGCCACAGCAGCCAGAGGAGCGCAGGAAGCTTGGTGAGGTGTTATAGGTAGAAGGTACTGGGAGGCCCCTTGTCACTTGGCACCTGGTATCTCTGTGCTGCCTGGGCAGCACAGGGCAGGTGGGGGCACACTAGTGGCAGCTTTTACCTGGCCACACCCTTCTAGTCCGGCCAGCTCCCCAGCTACCCCTGTGGCCCATACCCAACACTGGCTGCATCCCAGGGGGTGGCGACTGGGATTGGCTTCGTGTGACAACACTGCCCTGTGTGTAGCCAAGGCCCACCTGAAACGTGCCATACTGGGCCAGGAAGAGGCACTGCGGCTACATGCTTTGTGCCGTGTCCTGCGCACAGTGGATCTGCTGCAGGCTGTACTGGTCCAGGCCCTGCAACACTCACTGGCCAAGTATTCGGAGCTTGAGCGTGAGGATGACTTCTTTGAGGCTGCTGAAGCCCCCGACATCCAGCGTGAGCAGCCAGGGCCCAGCAGGGTGGGTATGCCCCCAGGGCGAGGCCTCAGTCCTGGCCAAGAGAGGTGGGCCGAATCCCTGCAGCCAGTTAAAGGTGCAGTTGCCAGTCAGGTACAGTGGTGCATGCCTGTGATCCCAGCAACTTGGCAGGCTGAGGCAAGAAGATCACAAGTTTGAGGCCAGCCTGGGCAGTTAAAGACTGTGTCTCAATTTTTAAAGCAAAGGTTGGGGTATAGCTCAGTATATGAGACCCTAGATTAGATTCCCAAGACCAGGAAAAAGATACAGTAACCAAGGCCATCTCCCACCAGCCTCAGGGGAACCTGGGAGGGGTGGGAGCTCCAGCCAGGCTAGGCAGTGTGCCTGCCAGAGACCCTGTGTTCTCCCCTACTTGGCTTCTGCCCTGGGGAGGCCCATAGATGGGGACAACCCCACTGGGAGGAACAGGAGAGGCCCATGGACAGGGAGGGCTTGGGACAGCAAGGCAAGAGGCCAGAGGTCCCAGGAAGGGCCAGTGGGCACGGGGGTCACACCTCCACCTCTGGGACAGAATTTAGGTGTCTGGGGATCCATGAGTCCTGGGCTTACTGTGTTCCTCCTCTTCCTCCCACCCGCTCAGCTAAGACCTACCAGAAACTTGAGGTCAGGCCATCTAGCCTATCACAGATGCAAGTGGTTGACATCTTCCACCGACTGGTAAGCATGCAGCTTGCACCACCCCTCCCTGCATAGCTGGGCTGTGTTCCCACCATAGGAGTCTAGACAGGCCTCTGATGTTCTTGAGTGGTGGCCCTGCCCCTCCCCTTGTACCTACCTCATTAGTTCCTATTCTGAGGTATGCAGGTAGAAGTGGGGTGCTCAGATTGCAGCCCAGCCAGGCTCTGACCTCTCATCTTCCAGGGTCCCCTGTCTGTATTCTCAACCAAGAACCGGTGGCAGCTGGTAGGACCCATCCACATGACCCGAGGAGAGGGCGGCTTTGGCTTCACACTCCGGGGAGACTCACCTGTCCTCATCACTGCTGTGGTTCCTGGGGGCCAGGCTGCGGTAAGGGCCCCCTGACCTGAGGCTGAGTTCTGGGCTGCAGCCTGGCATCCTGTCCTGCTGCCTCACTGCTCTGTGTTTCCTGTAGGCAGCTGGCCTGAAGGAGGGGGATTACATCGTGTCAGTGAATGGGCAGCCATGCAAGTGGTGGAAGCATGCAGAGGTGGTGGCGCAGCTGAGGGCCGTGGGTGAGGCGGGCGTGAGCCTGCAGGTGGTGTCCCTGCTGCCCAGTCCTGAGCCACGTGGCATGGTAAGCCCCTCAGAGCCCGCAACCTTCTTACTGCACCCAAGCCCTGGTCCTTCACCTAGATACTCCAGAGGCCTCCAGGAGAGGAACCAACAGGTTGAGGGCCTTCACTGGGGTGACCTTTCAGTGGCCACCTAGCTGCTGCCCTGTGCTCAAGGAAGCCCTTGTCCAACTCAGGTGAAAAAATTCAGTCCGCTGAACTTGAGGCTTCCAGAGATAAGTCAGTCACAAGGTTGGGTGACAGCAGAGTCCGGAACACACCGCAGCAAGCCTGCCACCTCCAAGACAGCTTTGCCTCTCCCAGCTTGGCCATTGTGAGGGCAGGCCTTGGAGCTGACCATGACCATCTCTGTCCTGGCTGCAGGGCGATCGCCGGCCAGGTCTGCTGGGCCCAGGGGGGCTTCTGAAGAGCCAGAGAGAGTGTGGTTTCCAGACACCAGCCCACATGCATGCCAGCCCCCTGCCCCTCCTTGGCTGGAGCCGCAAGGCCAAGTGGTACAAGACAGAGGGCCGTCTCCAGCCCAGTGCTGGTGGGGACTCTGGCACCTGCCCCTGAGCCAGGCGTGCCCTGTGCCCTTCATGCACCCAGGAGGCCATGAGGGCCAGTGCCCACATGGTTCCAGCGGCCAGGAGTGGCCTGTGCATTCTGTTCCCCACCTTGATGACCTGCTGTGTTCAAGTCTGAGATGTGCATTAAAGATTATGGTTAGGTAAGGTGAGTCTGAGCCCAGTGCTGGGGAAGTGTCCCAGTGCCCTCTGGGCACAGTGCTCAAGCCTCCTGTCTGGGAGCTGCTGCCCCCTACAACTGGGCTACCTCAGGGCCCACTCCGAAAAGGCTGAGCTTCTGCTTGGTGGATGCTACTCCTTCCAGGCTCCCTCTACACCTCAACCCTGGTGGACAAGTCTCAGCTTCCTTGCTCACCAGCCCCCCTGCACAGGCTTCCAGCCAAGGTCTGCCCCTTGCAATAACTACCTTAGTTTCCCCTCCCTGCTCTTGCCGTCCTGCCATCTTCCCAGGAGACCCAGTGTTGAGGTCCTGGGCCTACTGCACCTGCAGTGTTGTCATATGTAGAGCTCCCAAGGCCATCAGCAAGAGCTCTGCCCCCAGGTCCTTGGACAGGCTAGGGACCTGAGCTCCAAAGAGAGCAAAGAGGGCTGCCCTGTCCTGAGCTGCACAAGGTGGGAGCCTGGAGGGCCTCTCCAATGAGCTGAGGACTGACTGCAGGCCAGGTAATATCCCTCTGGCCACTAGGGGGCAGTCACTGCCCACTCACACCACCGTAGGACTATGGTCCTCCCTTCCTCCAGGCTTGGATCTGGGGAACAAACTCAGGAAAGAAAGCAGATCCCTTCCTAGTCAGAAACCCTTCTTTTGTCCAGACCCTGCTGAGGGCTGCCCACCCGAATGGGAGCAGCCAGCTCTGCTCTGACTCCATGGTCCTGGCCCCACTGTCCATTACCCGCTGCCCACTTCAGCACTGACGTCAAGGTCCCAGGGTGGTGAGTGTGTGTGTGTGGGGGGGGTAGGTGTAGAGGTGAGTGTGGGTTGCGGGGAGTGTGAGGTGAGTTGGGGGTGAGGTGTGTGGGATGTGTGAGGAGGGAAGGGCCGTGAATTGGAACCTAGCCACAACTGTGTTCCATGAAGCGGGAGGTAGGGAAGGGCCTCGCCAGCCTGAGCCTGGGAATGAGGCTCCAGGTGCACCAGCCTCCCTTGGGCCTCCTGGGAGAATCGCTAGCTCAGCAGAACAGGCCAAGGTCAGGCAGGTCTCCTCAGTGCTTATTAATTTGATTAATAAAACTGTGCATCAAGGAAGCCATTATGTGACAATCAGGCATGACAGGGTTGGCGGACATTGCACCCCCTGCCTTTTGCAGCCTGTCCACACCTGAGGAGGGGGCAGCAGCCAAGGGAGACATGGGATCTGCTTCCTGCATGAGCACACCCTTCCCACCTGCCAGTGTCTGGCCTCTTACCAAGCCCAGGTCTTTGCTCCTGGGTCCCTGCAGGGTGTGCCTACCACCTCTTAGTACATCTGTCCCCCGTTCAAATGCCTCATAACCTCTAGGGTCCCCCTTGGGCCTGCCTTTGCTATCAGACATCTGCCGAGGGGCCTCCCAGGTCAGCAGCTCCGGTGCCTCTGTTGCACACTTGTGCAGAGACTGTCAGTGCTTTCAAGGCTGCCAGGGTGGTCCCTGAGGCCCAGCTATGAGAGGAAGAGGGTCCCAGGCAGGGCCCTGGGTGAACAATTCCTACCCAGGCAGGGCTGGCCCGGGAGGAGTGCTCCCTGTGCCTGTCCCGAGGCTGCTCACTCTTCCGACAGCAATGAACTCTTCCAGAGAAACTCGCAGGCCATGAGCTCTGGGAGGCACTGATCCTAGCCTTGCCCCTGGACAAATGGGTGGAATATCCTGCCCAGCATCTCAGACATCTTTAGTCCACCCAGAAACCTGAATCGGCAGCACTGGAGTTGCTGGCCAGCTCCAGGAAGCCTCAGGGACAGGTTAAGGATACTGAGCAGGCCCAGCAGAACTTACAGTTTTATCCTAGAAACCAGGCCCAGGCTGTTCTCTGTTCATAACAGGGATGAGCCCATCCCTGTACCTCACAGGAACTCATGGAATCCCACTGTGCGGGGAGGCATCCCAGTGGGCAAAGACTGGGCCAGGAATGTATGAGCAAGCCTATGCCAGGATCCCTGTGTACCCTGATGGCCCCACAGCCCCTGCTTGCTCCTTCCTGGACACATCTGGCTAAACCCCATATCCCAGGCTTTCAATCCTGCTTTCTGACCCAGCCAGTCACCATTTGTCACTGTGGGCTACAGATGGACCCATAGGCCTGAGCAAGGACCATGAATACCTGTGGGAGGTGCATGCATGTGTGTGTCACCCCTGGGGAGGGGGGGACTGTGCCTAGGCACAGGAAGACAGGCCCACTGGCTGACCTGGCAGGGGGTGCGTGTGCAGTGACTGTGTGCACGCCCACCTGTGTGGCGCCATGTGGGGATGCTGGGTTCTTAGAGGACCCCCCTCCCCACGCGCTCGCACGGGAGGTCGAGGTGAGTGTGTGCTGTGATGCTTTTTGCTTTGCCAACAGAAAACTGCCGAGAGGGGAAAAGGCAAACTCCATTTAGCTTGGGTCAGCAGTGAGCAGGGGCAGAGATTAATGTGGGGAGAGGGAGCGCTTCCAAAGCAGGAGGGCGCTGGGGGTGGGGACAGAACTGAGGGATGGAATAGAGCTGGGAGCTGGGGATGGGTGGGTGAGCCAAGGACAGGTGTGAGGAGCATACTGGGCAGGGGCATCCCCTTCCTGCTTGACTGTCATTGTCCCCACTTGCTCCTGCCAGCCTTCCTCAGTCCTGGATCTAAGCTGCTGCTGCCCCAGCCTTGAGAGGTGTGCAAGTGGGGTCCGAGGTTAGCCCAGTGCTCACCCCATCGTGCACCCACATATTCTCAGGCTGATTCAGCTGGGTGTTTTGTTTTGCCCTTCACCCTGTGGTCAGGGATTTGTGGGTTCATCTGGTGTGCTGCCCACCCAGCTCCCACTGAAGGAAGTGAGTCCTCCTATAGTTGATTTCTAGTAAACTCCAGTAAGAAGTGGAGTTTGGGTCAGTAGTGAGTGTGTCTATCCTGACAGGGGACCTGGAGGCAAAGCTGGCAGTAGGGGCACCCTGGCAGGGCAGAGTGGGTGGCGTGGAGCACTTGGAGGATCCTGCGGAGAGGAGAGAGGGGAGGGGGCCTCCCCAGAGGTGGAACACTGCTGTCAGTCTGCGTGGCTCCTGAGCAGAGGGGAGATGAGGTTGGGCTTTGCTTTAGTTTATGGTGGGTGACAAGAGCAGGTGAAGGCCCAGTGCAGTCTGTGAATGAGGTGGCACCTGCTACCAGCCTGCCTGGCTCCAAGCTGAGGGGGGCTCCAGGTCCCATTGGCCTGGCTACAAAGATACCACCAGGCTTCTGTGAATGACACCTCCAGCAGGGCGGGAGTGGCCTGGGCAGATTCTTCCATGTCACCTGCCCTGACAGTCACCTCTCCATGAGACCAGCCCCTGTTCAGGATAAGGCAGTGAAATTCCTGGAGGTAGAGGGAGCCTGCTGGGTCCTTCATTCCAGTTCAGCAGAGGACATAAGCCAGGCCCACCCAAGGCTCTACCCAGGGGTCAAGAAAAGATCTTCCAGAGCGGGGCATGGTTATACACGCCTAATTCCAGCACTTGGGAGGCTGAGAACAGGAGGCTCACTGCAGATTCAAGTCCAGCCTGGGCTACACAGTGTGAGGCCAGTCTAAATACTACATAGCAAGACCCTTTTTAAAGAGAGACATAAGAGGGCCAGGGATTTAGCTCAGTGGCTTAAGTGCCTGCCTGGCAAGCATGAGGTCGTGAGTTTGATCCCTGGTACCAAAAAAAAAAAAAAGAGAGAGACATAAGAGACCCCTCCAGGCTGTTGTGCACCCCACAGGTCCTCCTCCTGAGAAGAAGAGGAGCAAAACCTTGGCAGACCCCACACAAGAAGAAGGGTGCTTCCTTTTTCACTGTGGTGTTCCCCTGGAACAGGAGGACCAGTGTCAAGGGCAACCCTGGCCCCTGGTCCCCTATTCCTGAGCCTGTACTCTGTCTCCCTGCAGCTGTGGTAGCACCCTGAGTTCCTAGACCCCGGCATACTGTTTCTTCTGTCTGGAAACTTCCCCTTCTCCCCCTAACATTGTGTCCCTATCTCCTGCCTCACTCCCCTCTTCTCTTGCCTCCCCCCCCCTTTTTTTTAATGGTACAGATCAAATCCAGAGGCACCCTACACTAAACATTACCATCCCCACCCCCCTTTTTATTAGTTGAATTTTATGGTGCTGGGGATTGAGCCCAGGACCCTGTTCATGCTAGACCCCATTTTATTATTTTATTTTATTTTATTTTATTTTATTTTATTTTATTTTATTTTATTTTATTATTTTATTGTTCAGTATTGAAGACTGAACTCAAGGCATTGCTCTGAGCTACACTTCCAGCCTCCCCCTCCCATCCCACCACCAGATTTTTTTGGAGACAGATTCTTGCTATGTAGCTCAGACTAGCCTTGAATTGATTGTGTAGCCCAGGTTGGCTTCAAATTCAGCAGTCCTCCTGCCTCAGCCTCCCATGTGCTGGGATTATAGGCACGTGCTACCACACCTTGCTCCCTTTTTTAAATTTCTAAAACAAGATCTCATGTTGCTGAGTCGCCTGTGTTGGTCTTATGATCCTTCTGCCTCAGCCTCAAGAGCTGGGATTACAGGTGAGTTGCCGCCACACCCAGCTATTTTTTATTTTGAGATGGGGTCTTGATAAATTGCCCAGACTGTCATTGAACTTGTGATCCTATTGCCTTGGCCTTCCAGAAGGCTGGGGTTATAGGCTTGCACCACTGCACCTGGAGTCACCTGCTATCCTGTCTCTTTCTTCTTCCTCAGCATCCTCACCCTACCGCCATCCCCACCATGACTGGAGTCAGCTTCTCCACCCAGCCACTTTGCCCACCCCCACCCCACCTTCACCCTGTGAGCCTCACCTTCATCGCCGTCATCACCATCGCCCATGCCAGCAGCATCACCCCATCACTCAAGTTCCTTTGAGGCCAGGCCTGGGCAGCGTGAGGGCTGTGACTGTAGGGGGTGGCAGTTTCAGTGAGGTTTTCCCAAACTGAACCCATTTGCCCTGGGGTGCTAGCAGGTGACCAGCAACATCCAAGAAGCTTGGGTGCCTCTGCAGCTGAAGGAAGAGTGAGGCTGGGGGTCACCCGAGACCCTGGGGAGGGGAGCAGGGCTGAAGCATGAGGGAGAACAAATTGGGAACCCAGGGAAGAAGCCTAGAGACAATGTAGAGGAGGTGGGCAGGACGGGCAGAGAAAATGGGACTGGTGACCAGCTCTGTCCTCACCCAGGGCAGGTTTAACACCACTAAGGGCAGCAGGATGACAGCCAGCAGCTTGCTGGTCAGTGGCCCCAACCCAGCCCAGGTAGAGGTTGGAGAGTTGGGCAGGTCTTGGTGGAGGGCAGCTTCACTGGGTCAGAGCTCTCACCCAGCCTTGACTACCACTTGGGGAAGGGGATCTCTGCCCCAAGTCATGCTGTCATTTCAGGAACCAGTGGCCTGCAGGGCACCTGGAGCCAAGGCCTAGCCCAAGGAAAAGGTCCCACAGAAGCCTGGGCCCGGTGGCCACACTGAGCGCCCACCCCAGGGTGGCTGGGCTCCACGGCCATGCATAATGCAGTATTTACCTGAGGGTGGGGGTGATTGGCAGTGCATGGTTCCCACTCTGCTCCCCCCCACAGCCCCCAGACAAGAGCCAGACGTGCATTAAGGCGGGAGTGACTTATCGAGCTGTCAGGGGGAGCATTTTAAGACAGAATTATAGGGGAGAGGAAAAAGATTTTTACCAAATTAATGAAAAATCAATCTGGCCTCAAAAATCCATTAGCCTTCATAATGCGGCAGTTCCAGGCTGAGCCGCACAATCCGATATCAGCTGTTAAATACCACAGTGGCTCCCCTGCTGCCCACCATTCATTATACTTGTTGTTTACTTCTGAGAGTGACAACTGTCTCTAACATCCCACCTCAACTGTCTAGGGCTGTCTGTCCCTCAGTCCCTCTGGGAGACCCCAGGCCTGGATCCTTTGCTGGGGAGTTAGTCAGTGTCCTCTGCCATGCACCCAGTCAGGTTTGGATGGTCTGGGATGCACGGGGTAAGGCCACGGGGTGAGTGTGTAGACCTCTGTGGAGGGCAGTGTACGTGCTTTGGGAGATGTGTTCCTGGTGAGGCCAGTGACCGTAGGAGCCAGCCACCACTGTTCTCTGTCATAGTGGCAAAAGAGCCCAAAGTGCTCATCATGGGTGACTACGAGGGCAAGTAACCATTGTGAAAAGGTGACCGTGGGGTGAGGCAACCAGGTCAGTGGTGCAGCTGATGGTGTTAATATGTAGACAGGCAGGGCAGGGGTGAGAGAGGCTGCTGGTTTCAGGTCTCAGCTACTGAGGGAGATGGGTGTGTTCATACAGGTGACCATTGGGTAGCCGAGCACCCTGCAAAAGCTTTCTCCTGGAAACAGACTCTGTGAACGCAAGCTGCTTGTCTGTCCCTCCTTTCCACCAAGAGGAAGGCAGCTGGGACCCAGGGCTCAACTGAGGGACATTCAGCCTTGCTCATGGGGCCACATACTGGGAGAAGAATATGCTGCAGCAAAAGGAAGCTGGAGGGCTGTCACTGTAGAGGACAGGGCCCACGCCAGCAGGAGCTATGGGCTGTGTAAGTCTAGCAACAGGTTGGCACAGGGGGCTCCTTCCTTCCATGTATGTTTTGAGCTGCCTGAGATCTGTCTGTGCCTGACATCCTATAGGCACAGGACAGGAGGGAGGGTGATTGTTTATTAAATCAACAAAAATCTCTTTTTTTCCCCTTCTGGAGTCCTTCCTAACACTCTCCGTACTGTCCTGGTCCTGGGCCCATGAAGGCAGCCAAAGCCAGCACCTCTTGGCCCCCTCTTAGTCTCCCTGGGACCTGGCCTTGGCCAGGCAGCCCTCCCTGGGAACCTCCCTGAGGCAGTTCATGCGATGCCCACGGCCCCTTGAGGCAATGTGGGATCAGGAGCTCCCCAATCTGTGCCTGCTTCTTGGGGGGCTCCAGGGCCCCGCTCTGGGCAAGGCTACATAGTGACCTCTATGTACTTGGTTCTCCCAGACTACATTCTGCAAGGTTTATACTCTGACACTGCCGGCTCCCAGAGGTGTGTCTCCTGTGTCCTCTTGTGCCTCTCACTCATTTTCTCAGTCATCCAGGATCCTGGCCCTCTCCTGGGAGTTGTGCTTGCAGTGTAACTGCCCCAAGAGGCTCAGTCCTGTTAGCTCCTTCCCCCAAAGAGTGGGGGGCTGGTGAGGGCCAACAGGTGAGAGGTAGGGACAGACAGGAGGCCCAGGCTGGGCAGGGGTGGGAAAGGCAGTGGGCGTGTAGTCAGAGGTGGATGTGGGGAAGGTGTGGAGGGGACAGATGTTGCTCTGAAACCCAGGTCCTGAGACAGCGGGAGCCAGGACTAGAGACACCTGGCCTGGGACCTGTAGAAGAGGTTGCTTGAGGCAGGCCCTGGTGGCTGTGGCCATGGAGGTACGACAGTGAGGCTGGGAGGAGACACTCAGCAGTCTTCCCTCCTGCATCAAACTGAAGAGTCACAGCCTGGAAAGGGCGGCTTTGCCCAAGGTCATGAGTTTAAGGAGCAGGCAGCTGGATCAAGGGGCTCCGAGGCAAGTCTCTGGCTGCCTTGCTCTGGCTGCCTGGTCACCCCTCACCACACCCCACTGGAGCCAGGCAACCTCAGCAAGGTCTCGTGGATTAAATCACAATTCATTAGTGGTGGCAGTTGGCGGGAGGGCTATAGGCAGCCCTGGTCCCTGTCTGCTGTCTCTCACAGCTGCCAGAGCCCACCAAGCAGAGCAGCGTCAGTGATTGATCTGTGGGCAATGCGAAGAGCCACCACTTAGACAGGGTGCGGCTCCCACAGAGTGATCTGAGCCCGATTCTGCCCCTGAAGTCTGTCCAAGGTCAGTGGGGGTCTGAACCATTATGGCCACATTCCTTACTTCCCAGTCCCTCTCTGCAGGTGGGACCCCCCACCCTCACACACCAGCCCCTCTTACTGTCTCTGTCTGCATCTACCTTGGTGTCTCATTCTCTGATGTCTCTGACTTTGGGTCTCAGGAGAGCCTTTGGGATCTCTCTCCATTTACTCTCTCTGGTCTTATATGGCTGGCCTCAGGGTCTCTGGAGCTGAGCACCCTACCCTCACAGTCTCTTCTGGGGGCATCTGTCTCCAATCCATGTCCTAGGACCAGCCAGCCATAAAGTGGGGCTGGGCTGCAGCTCCCTGCAGGTGTGGAGGTCCCCCCCACACTACCCAGGAGACCAGGGTGGAGCTCACCAATGGATGGCAAATCCTTGCTCAGGCGTGGGCAGCACTGAGCAGGTCATGGCACATCTGGACTGGCCATCAGGTACAGTGGGCTCAGAAGCAGTAGGCCAGACTGCCCACAGTCAAGGCAGCATCAGAGACTCCTGGGTCCCAAGGAAGATGAGCAATGGGGTGTGAGGAGGAGATATTCCCTGTATAAGTTCATGCTCTGTGGTCACTGCTAACAGGCCACCCCACCCACCCACCCCCAGCCTAGCAAGGCCAGCATCTTTGTGATCAATGGCCAAGCACATCCTGAGCCTGGAGTGGATCTGCTGACCCAGGCTGGGCCTGCCCATCCTGTCCCTGCCTCATCAATAGTAGATCATCCGGAGCCATGCTGTCCTCAGCTCCCTGGGGAACCATGCCAGGACACCAGGGCGCCGCCTTAAGTCAGGTGTCTGACGGGCACGCCTTCTCTTCAGGGACCCCAAGCCTGTTGAGGTGGGCTCCCCAAGTACACCGATGAGACCCTACAAGCCTTGCCACAGTACAAAGGCCACCCCTCTTCAGTGTCTAGCCAGGGCCCCTAGAGGACTGTAGGAAGGACATCTGTGTCTGGAGAAGCCAGGGACATTGACCCTTGGGGAAACCCTGCTTCAGGTATCCCCAAGAACCCCAAGTGGCGCTGCCTGGCCAGAGGACCCCTACTGCTTGCCAGGAATGGGACTGAGTTCCTTACTCAGTGTGCTCACCCTTTCTTCCCCAGACAACCCTGGTCATCTGGTCACCCAGGGACACCACAGCACAAAAGAAGGGACAGAGAGGAGTTTGAGTTGCCAGGGTTCAAGGCCTGACCAGAGGAGACACTCTAACCCTGATGACTCCCCAACAGTAAGGTGCGGGTACACTGTCCCAGGGGAGGTTCATGACCAGGCGATGGGGCAATGGTCAGGGCAGCTGCCCAGGCAAGGGAGGGCTGGGAAGCATTGGAGGGAACCCAGGCTGCTGGGAAGTCCTCGAGCTGCAGGGTTGGCACCCACCGCTCACTGTGGCTCTGGCCAGGACTGGACCCATGCTGGGAGGAAACAGGCTTCCAGGAGTCTGGGAAGCCACTTCTGGGCCAGACTCAAAGGCCCAGACACAGCTCTGCTTTATTTTCTGACCTGTGGTGGTAGAGCAAACTCCAGCACAGATGCACCCAGAGAAAATCTAAGAACTTGAGTTCATACTGCATGTATCTCTTCTTTGTGTATTTTTATTTTATTTTATTTCATTTTTGGTACCAGGAATCATACTCAGGACCTTGAGCTTGCCAGCCAGTCACTTGTGCCACTGGGCTACATCCCTGGCCCTCTTTGTGTATTTTATAGAAATGTACATAATCTATAAATTCAGCTAAATAGGTAAAGAGTTGAATGAGCAAACAAGAGAACACTCCGAGCTGTTACCTGACCCACTCAGCACACTTTGGGTCTGCTCATCGTGGAGAGCCAGGGCCCCACCCATCCACCTGGCCAGCACTTCACCCCACAGGGCGAGGAGCTGCAGGGGCTGCCCACGGTCAACTACAGCATCTGGTGCTTGGTGCACAGGCATCAGGATGGGACCACCCAAAGTCAGGGGAAGGTCACTAGAAAGGATGTTGAGGAGTGAACAGGGTTGCCTGGGCTGGCTGAAGAGACTTAAAGGCATTGTGAGGGGAAGTGAGAGGAAGGAGAGGAGGTAAGACAGACGTTCACAGGGAGCCACAGGCAGGCTGGAGCAGGGCTGGAACTGTGCATGGAAGATTGCCTGGCCATTGTAGGCAAGTGGGCTGGAAGGGTAGCAGGAAGTGTCCTGGGGCGGAGATACATTCTTGAAGGGTTCTAGGCTGGCTTGGGCTCCTGTTTTAGCATCAGAGAACTTCAGTGACACGTCCAGGGTCACGTAGCCTACTGCAACTTAGACACTTAACCACTTGGCCTGTTTCAGGCAGGTTCTAGGTTTGACCAGCCCCCTCCCTCTGTCCTGCCTGGGCCCCAGACATGGAGGGAGGCTGTGGGGCTGCCTCCTGCTGCTCCCTGCCTCAGTGAGTGGCTTGGTGTGGGAACTGGACATATCTGTTCTTGGAATCAGTGTTTATGAATATTCCTAAAGAGGAGAATCAATCAATTATCCCAGGACATGGCCATTTTTCTAACTGAGAACAAGCAGTTTTATGTACCTCAGAGGAGGCTTCTGGTGGATAATGGTGAGCACACTGCCCTCTCTGCCCTCTCCAGCTGGTGGCCACGTATCCCTGAGGACAGCCTTCTCTCTGCCCCAGGCTTTGCCCCTGGCCTGGTCAGCAACCCTGCCACCCGCTCAGAAAGCCCAAGGACACAGGCTTCAGGTCAGGGAAGAGATTGGCTCCTTTAGTTCATCCCCAGCCCTGCTGAGTCAGACCTGCCCACCCACCCCAGCTCCCTCCATCACTGCTTCCCCCACAGGATGGCTGGGAGAAGTCAGTGCCCAACACGCAGTCAGCCTAGTCAGCAACTGCCTGTCTCTACCTGGATGGACCTAGGGTTGGACCTCCACAACTTTGACAGGACATAGTTGTATTTTTAAAAAAGAGTTGGGCCAGGGATTTTGCTCAGTGATGTCAGCACCTGTCTGGCAGGTGTGAGGTTGTATATTTGATCCCCAGTACCAAAAAAAAAAAAAAATATATATATATATATATATATGGCATCAAAGTCACCATGTTAGACTTTCTTTTCCTTTAATGCTGGAGATTGAACCCAGGGCCTTCACACTGAGCTACACCATCAGCCCTTTTGTTTTTGTTTTGTTTCGTTTTGTTGTTTTTTGAGACAGGGTCTCACTATGCAGTTCGGGCTTACCTTGAGCCTCATAGCCCAGGCTGGTCTTGAACTCGCAACAGTCCTCCTGCCTCAGCCTCCCAAGTGCTGGGATTCCAGGCCTGTGCCACCATGCCTGGAAAATCCTTGTTAATTCTTTTGTTGTTATTTTCACAAGATCTTGTTAAGTCTCTAAATTGCTCAGATTGAATTCAAATTTAAGATCCTCCTGTCTCAGTCTCCTGAAATGCTAGGATTATAGATATGTGCCACACCACTCAGCTCATTTTAGCCTCTTTCAATGCACATATCCATGGCATTCAGCACATGCCCTATTATGAGCCTTCTCTACCATCAAGCTCCAGAATTTACCACCTACCCAGGCCACGCCTCTATGCCCACCGAGTAAGAGCTCACTCTTGAACCTCTGTCCCTGGATGTGACTTCTCTTAGCCCTTTGGTGACTTGCATCAGCAGTGTGTGCCCTACGTCACTGGCCATGGTACATGTCCTGGAGGCTCAGAAGGAGGGTGGACCAAGCAAGTCAGGAAGAGTGCACCCTGGAGGGCTCCAGGAGCACAGTGGCAACAGCCAGGTCTGACCTCACAGTAGATTGATGCTTCCAGGCTCCCTCAGCGGAGAGTGTTTTTAATGGTCCCTGAAGCCCTTGGTCAGCCAGTGCTGAGCTCAGCACCCTGCCCCAGGCAGCCAGGGGTCCACCTGAAGCCTTATTCTCCTGGCCACGGTTCCGGAAACACCAGAGAACTCAGGGGCCCTGTGGATCCCCAGGCTTCTGTGCTGACTCCTCTGTTCTGGATTGGAAGTGCCCTACCCTGGCGGCCCTTCTGAGGGCAGGGACAGTTCAAAGGACCTCATGCCATTTGTCATAGGCCCATTAGGTGCTGACAGCTGCTTCCCATCTGCCCAGCTCAGGGCAAGGATGAAGCCCCCAGCTGCCCATCAATCACAGCCCTCCATCATGATTAGGGCTGGGGGCTTCTGAAGGCAGCTTCCTCTACCCCATGCTCATGCAGGAAGGAGATCACAGAAGAAGCCAGGATGTAGGGATACAGGGAAGGCAGCTCCACACAGCGCCCACCCAGCACCCACCACAGCCCATACTTGGCCCCTGCCTGGGTCCCTCACAGCCTACCCTTAGCCCAGGCCATAGGACATAGGAGGCTATTAGATCACAGGCCACCAGGTGGGGTCCAGGCACTGGCCTCCTGGGCTAAGGACTGCTGACCTTGGGTGCTGGACAGGGTAGAATGGGGCTAGCAACACCTCAACCTTCCCTGAGTCTGTCACCCCAAGCCCCTGCCTGGTTTCCTGGGGTCCTGAAGCCCAGGTGTCCTCTCTGCAAGCTCTTAGGAAAGTCAGTGGCTCCCTCATGCTTTGCCCCGAGTTAGATGTCCCCTGCCAGGCAGTGGTTATTTGTATGACACTGTTCAGTTATTTATAGTGCCCTCAAAAGGAGGTACTGCTGTACCCGGCCCCCTGCAGAGGGGACAGGGCCCCTGGGCCAAGGCAATGCTCCCAGCCTCCCCTCTTGTGGGTGAGCAGACCCGCAGAGGTGAGGACAACCTGAGGGCCATGATGCCCACTTGTGCTGAGTACTAGGCCACAGGCCTGCCCAGGAATCCATGCAGGCTTGCTGGCTCTACATCAGGAGGGTAGGGTGATGGGCCAAGGCTGGGGGTCAGTCCTTTATGTTAGGGTCTCCAGATTAACCACTGGGGCACTTGTGAACTCCAAATGAACAATGAATAGTTTTACTCATACGTACTGTATATCCCAAATAACGGAGCAACATAACTAAAATGGTTTTGCTGTTTTCTGTGTAAAATCCAAAGGCACAGGTCATCTTCGGTTCCATTTGCTGCCTCTGGCCTCCCTCATAGCTAGGGGTAGGGGAGGATGCCTGCCTAGACACTCCCTAAGGGAAGAAGCAAGGCATCCTCTCCCACCCACCCATCATGAGAGGCCAAGAGGCTGCTGCCCTGGGTGAGGTTCACCCACCTTCTCCCATATTTCAATTTCCCACTTGCCATGTGCCCCGCCTCACAGCCTGGATTAATTTGGGAAGGACAATGTTTATATTAACCATTCATTTATTGATGTTTGCTTGCTGGGTCAATGGCCAAATTTATTGTCACAGAAGATGGTCTATATTGAGCCAAGCATCTTCTACCTCCTCCGCCAGCCCCATGGTAGACAGACGCTGTCAATACACAGACCACTGACCTTGGGCCTTCCAGTCTCTGCTGGGGGCTGGGAGGGGAGGAAGTGGGTCACCCTGCACTCCATGGCTTCTGTGCCACTCCAGGCAACCACACCCACGTGGTGGGGTCAGCCCCACACAGAGGAACACAGAAGACAGAGATGAGGCCTGAGGCAGCATCCATACATTCACCTACAGCTGGCTTGGGCAGCGCATCTGCCAGTCTGGTGGGGGAGTCAGCATGGGAATGCAGATACATAGTGTGCAATAGCCTCGAGCATCTGGACTTGCCACCTGGCTGTGACACCGTGGGCCCAGAGGACTGCTGAAGAGCCAGAGGATGGGGTAGATGTGGGCTGGGCACGGCCTGCCTGAGCATGGAAGGGGTGAGTCAGGGGGTTGAGTTTATCCATAGCCAGGACTCTTCCCCAACCCAGAGCATGGGTGCTCCTTCTGTGAAAATCCTGCCGTGTTCTCAGGTGCCTCTTAACAGCCCCATCCAAGTAGGGACCCAAACCCAGCTCCCAGAAACCCATGGATCCTCATAACTTCAACAGATACAACCAGGAGAGCTCCTTGGATGAGCTGGGGTAGCTGGCCCACCAGAGCTGACCCAAGCTCAGGTCCATTTACTGTGTGCCTGGAACTAAGGGACAGTATGAGCTTACAAAGACCCCCCCCCAGCCTGGGGGAGTGGCACAGGCCAGGTGTGTGGGCTGGCTGGGGGAGGTCTGGTGACAAGGCACGGGGCTTACAGGTGCAGTGAGAGTGTATGGCTAGGGACCTGCAAGGGCAGAGGTCCTGAAGCAGGCTCTTCCCAGTCTGGCCAGGGAGGGGTAGTGTTCAGCCGGGTTCTGTAGTGTAAGCTGAAGCTGGAGAACAGAATGAGACATGTAGGGTGGAAGTGATGCATTCTGATGTCTTTTGTTTTGTTTTGTTTCATTTTACCAGAACTTAATAGTTTTTTTTATTTTAAAAAGAATAGAACAAAACAAAAAGCAAAATAGAACAAAGCAGATCAGAACAAGACAATGCAAGCAACACAGGATTTCAAAACAAGACAATAGGAAATCAACAATGGCTACATAATGTCTCTTATTCTCTTCAAAATAGCCATCCATACCTTCATACATATTAAAATTAAATAATACAAGACAGAATAAAACCAATCAAAACAAAGCATAAAAGCATCACTGGACTTCACAACAAGATGATAGGAAATCAGCAATGGCTACCATAATGTCTCGTTTTCTTCTAAGTAGCTGTTGATACTGTCACACATAATAAAGTCAATTCTTATAAGCTCTTTAGGAGACAATCTAGGCATGTATAAGCCTATACATGTACATCTATCCTTTCTGTATTAGAGGGAAAAATAAAACCAAAACAAAATAGATTACAAGAAAAACAAGAAACAAAAGAGAAAAACAAATAACAAAGAGCCCAAAACAACTACAACATAGGTCCTCAAAACAAGGTTCAGGGTGTAACAGGAAAGGGTCAGAGACAAGGAGGAGCGGTTGCCTCAGCGGGTTTCTGGGGTCTCTTCCAGGCCGCCCTCCAGGACCTCCAGCCTCCCCTGGCTCTCCAGGCTGTGCTGCAGCATGTACCCACCAGAAGGCGCACAGAGTCCAAGCTGGCGAGGCAGCTCTGGGGGAGGCAAGGGACTGGTCAATGTCCTCATTTGTCGGCCAGGCAGGCAGTCGATGGGCCTGGGATAGCGTGGGCTGATTAAGACGCCACACTTGAGTTAGAACCTCCTGCCAGTGGTGATGAGCCATTGATCAGCTTGTCAGGGAGGCAGGGCAGAGAAACGGCGGGCGGGAACAAAGCAAGGAGAGACAGAGGGAGAGACCAAGAGACAGCAAGAAGAGGTGGAGGAGCCGTGAATCCAGCCTGGCCTCAACAAAGTGACTTACTGGTGACCCCACACTCGTGGGCAGGTGTGTTCCCGCTTCACACATCTCACCACAGGGGTGAGGCCATTCCAAGCCTCCTAGCTTGTTTGCTATTTCCTTTTATATGCATAATTAAGTAGACGGTTTTTGAGCAGTTTTAGATTTGTAGAAGAATGAATAGAAAATACGAATAGAAATGCTTTCCCCTTAACCTGTTCCTCCATGATGAACAGCCCCATTGCCGGGGTTCATCCACTACAGCTCCTGACCCTGCAGCAACAGGTCTTGATCCTAGAACCCCAGTCTGCCTTAGGCTTACCTGCAGTCAGGCTCTCCTTCCATCTCGCTTCCTCTCTGCCTCTCTGTCTCCTCCATGCGCCCCTCTCGCGCTTGTTCATCCCCTTACCCCACAAACCCTAAGGCAATGGTGGGCCAGAATGGAGGCTGTATTTGGGAAGGGGTTGTAAGGGCTGCCCACGGCCTCTCGTTTGGTGGGACCTTCACCTTTCTGATTTTCATCACTCTGTATGACTACCGTGCCCTGCACAAAACTTCCATGATCTTCTCTGTCCTCAGGATTGTGATGTGTTATGGTGATGTGGGTCTCTTCCCACCAGGTGTCAAAGCATGAGCACAGGGCCACAGGTGGAGCTTTGTCACAGTCACTAGCAGGACGTGGTATTCTGCCGGCAGCTGCAGGCACTTGGGACTCCACTTTCCATGTAGAAGAGGGTTCCTCTGCAGAGTCACCAGCTGCCTGGCTATACCTGCCCTGCCCCCCACCCACCTGTGGGGGTCTGACCTCGTGGTATAGGATATAGTATCCTAAGCAGCAAGGACACAGTGGGGCAAGCAGGGGTTTTGAATACCTCCCAGGGTCAAAGTCACCTCCTAATCTGCATCACTTGTAGTCTAGCAAAGTGGCTTGTCCTAACCCCTAACCCTGAGGCTTCAGCCCCCAAGGACTCCTGAGCGGTGGGGAAGAGGCAGCACAAGTGTGTGTGTGTGTGTGTGTGTGTGTCACAGACAACCAGAAGAGGGCGGTACTGCTCATAGCCACCCAGCCGGGCTCTGCCCTTTCTTGGGCAAACTGGCGTCTGGCTTCTCTGCCTGATATGGATCCCTGCAAAGGTAAGTTTCTGGCTGGGTGCTCTCTGCCACAGGCTGGGGCTTCCAGAAGTACTGTCTCTGTCAATCACGCAGAGGCTCTCTGGCAGCCTGGCCCAATGACCACACCCTCTTGCCATTGACACCAGGTCTGCAGTGCCCAAAGACTTGCCCCCTGAACACCACTATCCCGGTGACACTGCCACTGCCCACATCTCTCTCAAGGTCTGGTGGAATGCCCTGCCCCCACCCACGCCATAGATTCTGCTTACTGTGCCCACCTTAGGGCCTGGTGGGGACGCAAGGCTCAGGTCACCCATGGAGTAAAAAGAGAGGGCCTCTATCTGCCCAGTGCCCAAAGGGATGGGTGGCAAGATTTCTGCACAGGACCTCGTCCACTGTACTCCCTCTAGGGTCCAGCATCCCAGGTTTTGTTTTGTTTTGTTTTGTTTTGTTTTGTTTTGTTTTTTTGTGTGGTGCTGGGGATTGAACCCAGGGCCTTCTACATACCAGGTAAGAGCTCTCACACAGAGTCCCAGCCCCAGCCCCAAGCATCCCAGATTTCTGCCCCCACCCAGTGCCCTCTGGCCTGGAGGAAGCCTCTCCCCACCCCAGGGAGCAGAGGGACAGGAGACTTTGAGAATTCCACTCAAGCTGTACTGGCACCAAGAGTCCGGGCACTGCCTTCCTAGAGCCCCAGAGATACCACCCGTAAGGGCAAAACCCCTGTTCTGAGACCCTTCCCTAGTCTCCATACCTCACTCTTCCAACCACATACTGACTTCCTGTGCTCACTGTGTCCTTTGCGCTGTGGCCCCTCACTGAGGGGCTCTCCCACTCCTAACTACACCCTGTTTTGCCACTGGAACTCCCCAGGGACACTTTGGGCAGGGCCTCCCTCCTGGGCCAAACCCAGCCTTCAGGAAGCTTCCCTACTCTGCTTGCTCCAGTTGCTTTTGGGGACCAGTTGAGGACCAATTTTCCCTGTTGGCCCCCTGCTGACTGATGCTCAGTGCTGAGGACTGGCAAGAAGCCTGGACAGTGAGTAGAGCAGGTAACAGCTGAGATGCCACTGCTATCTCTGAGCCAAGATGTTTGCTGTGTGGGGTCTGGCCCTCATCTATCCCCTAGCACTGGAATTGCCTTTGCTTCTGAACTTTAGGGCCCTTGATCTCCTACTTTACTGTCAGGCTGCCATAGCTAGGTGGGGGAGGGTAGAGGGCATGCATTGGGCTAGACCTGCAGGAATAGACCTGTACATGAGCCCTGGCCGCGGGCCAACGCAGCGCAGCAGAGCGCAGACAGCCCTGCGCATCGTGCGGCGCCCTCGTGTCAGCCACTGTCGGGACAGCCCCAGGCACCGGCGGTGGCAGCTCGGTGTGTCACCTCTCTTGCCACCCGCATGGCGCAGCAGGCACACGACCCCTCCAGATGCGCAGAGCTTGGGGCCGTGCTCTCCCGGATCGGATCGGCGCCATCTGACTCCCCCCCCACACACACAAACACACCAGCCGCGCTGCCGCACCCCTACCCCGCACCCCCTGCCATCTGTCGGTGGTGGAGCTGCACCACGCCGTTGCCCCAACCCTCCCCGGATCCCCAGGTCCCCAAACTGCAGCTGCGACAAGGAGCCCTCCCCTCTCCCCGCAAGGGGCCCCTGGACCCCGCAGCTAGGTTGTTGGAGAACGGCGCTGACCTCTCGCTGAGCCTGCCCATCTAGTCCTCCTCTAATCTCCGCTGGGGCCATCTCAAGCTGCTAAGACAAGGTTGGAGGGCCAGCCTGCCCCTGCACCATGGTGTGTCGCCTCTGCATGGGGATCCTCACCCCACTCATTATGTCAGTGCTCCCCAAGGGTCCCACCAACTCCTCAGCTTGGTCCGGGACCTCTGGAGTCCCCTCAGCAGCCCCACTGACCTAGTCTAGCCAGGAGGGGATTTCAGGTAGGAGTCACTGGAGACCCCTGTTCCGCCTCCCCCAGCTCCCTCCCTGGTCCTCAGGCTCTCCTGCTGCTCTCCACTTACTTTACAGAGGAGGAAACAAGCCCAGAGGGGTAGGGCCTGAAAAAGAGGGAGCATAAGAGAATGGTGACCCTAAGCCTTGTCAGGATTGGAACCTGGGGCTTGGGGGCTGGATAAAAATGGAGGCAGTCTCTGTCCACCCTCAAACTCTGGTTCCCCTACTTCACTCCTCCTGTGCTCACCACCCTCTCCTTCTCTGAGGAGAGAGAGTGCTCTGCCCCGAGGATTCAAAGGTGTGAGCCTGGTCTCCATCACCTGCCACTGCACTCAAAGCCCAACCCAATCTGTGGCTGTTTGGAGTTGGAGAGATCCTGGGTCCAGAGGACCCAGACAGCCACCAGTGGACCCTGGACCCGAGTAAGGAGCAAAAACCCTGTGCTCCTTGCCAGAGCCCTGGACAGAGGCTCCAGGCCATTGGCCCTGAAAGCCTGTCTCCAAGTCACCGGAGACTTCCTGGTTACCTATGGGCAAGGATGCTGAAGGGGAGGGCAGGCGGCAGGACAGCCAGTGCAGGGAGGGAGACTGGACCTGATGGTCAGGGCCCAGAGAGGAGGCGGTCTGAGGGCCAGGACCAGAGAGGAGAGGGAAGGAGGAGAAAAGGCAGGGATGGGATGTGGGTGAGGGCCCCAGGATGGGGGCCTTGGGGTGAGGACTAGGCCAGAGGGTTCTGGGTGAGAATGCCATCCCTGGGCAGTACCAAAGCTAAGTCTGGGGACTGCCAAGAGCAGAGACAGCCAGGCAGGGTGCTCAGTGCCAAGGATGCCCTTCACCCTCCTCCAGGCTCAATAAACCCACTAATTAGCATCATGACCACTCAATTAATTAGGCTTCACATGCTTAATTATGACAGGGGGGTTGCCATGAGCAATCCCCCCCATGGGCTGAGGTTTATTGACCAGAACAGACATATGAGGAAATAATTGCCATTGGCAGCCGGCAGGGTGCAGTGGGGTAGGTGGAGGGCAGGAAGCCAGCTTCTTACCCCTATGTGGGTCCCCCATCCCACAGCACCCTTGATTCTGGGAACAGATTGCTCTGTGTGCTAGGGCCCTCCCAGTCCTGCTCTTCTGGCCTGTTGCCCTAACCTTCAGTGACCTGGAGTCTTCCAGGGCTAGGGCGAAGGCTGAAGCCTGTGGTGTGGACACATCCCTGGGACCTGCAACAGGTGTCTGAGGCCTCTGTCCCTGTGGCCTCTGTCCTGGGTCGCAGTAAATACTAGCAGTGCTTTTCTCCCACCAGACCCAGGATCTGTTGCTCATGCTATTCAATCCATCAAATCTTCTTCCAGGTTGACAACCCCAGTGGCTGGGCTATGTCCCTGGACACTCTACTTCAGAGAAAATCCCATGTTTATTGCTCTTTGGGCACACATAGTCAACATGACACTTAGTTTTTCTTAGACATTAAAGAGTTCATGTCTTATCTCCTAACTAGGTTACAAAACTGGCCCACAGAAGCACTGCTGGTAAGCGGTATGGTGGTGATTATGGTAGTGATGGTTAGCACTATGGTTTGATGTAGTTTGTGGTAATGCAGACCAAAAGGGTCCATGCACTGGAAGCTTGGTCTCTAGTGTAATGATTTGAGAGGTGGTGAGACCTGAAAGAGGTGGGAAAGATCTGTAGGTCATGGGGAGGGGCTCCTCCCTTGGAAGGGATTAATGAAGTTCTTATAGGACTCTGGTTAGGTCTTTCAAGAGGGTTGTTATTAAAAAGCAAGACCAGGGTTGGGGGTATAGCTCAGAGTGCTTGCCTACAGGGCATGAGGGTCAATCTCCAGCACTGAAGAAAAAAAAGAAAAAGAAAAAGAAGGAGAAGAAGGAGAAGAAAGAACAAGACTATTTTCTCCCTGATCTGTGTCCCAACTTGCTGTGTGATCTCTCCCTGTTGCAGGCACGTTCACCATGATGCCTTCTGCCATGACACAATGCAGCTAAGGAAGGAGGGTTCTCATACTGACACAGTAATGTTGGTGATGGAGGTGGTGATGGAGATGATAATGGTGATGGTGGTGGAGGTGAAGGTAGTAGAGATAATGAAGGTGGTCATGGTGATGGTAGTGGCAGTGGTGGTGATAATAGTGATGGTGGTGGTGGTGGAAGTGATGGTGGTGCTGGAGGTGGTGGTGGTGATGGAGTAATGGAGATGGGGGTGGTGGTGATGGTGATGGTGGTGATGGTGATAGAGGCAGAGGTGATCGAGGTGATGGTGATAGAGAGGCTTTTGGAACCACAAGGCTGGGGCTGAGGATGGTATAGGTGCAGTCCACCTTTAGCTGTGGGATCCTGTCTGGGGAACACAGCCTCTGAGTGTCAAGGTGAAGACAGGGAAAGCTGTAGACTTCAGAGGCTGCAGAAACCAAGGAGGGTATTTGGGAGAGTGAAGGGCTTGGCCAGAGGCTCAGTGGGTTCTGCATTCTCTGTCTCCTCGGGTCAGGCCTGACCTTTCTTGGGGCTCACCTTTGACCTTTGCCTGGGCTGGTGTAGCTGTCACATGGAAGGCACATTGGTGATGAGGCAAGAACTGGGGGAACAGTACATGGATGTGTAGGAGCAGCTCCTAACAGAGGTGGCCAGGGAAAAAGTCCCTGGTGCTGCCCACACTGTCAGGTTGGGCTTCCTGCCTGTGGCCATTGGACAGATATCTGAGGTCTGCAGCCAGGGGCAGATACTTCCTGCAGCCAGACCAAGGCAAGGTCACATCCCAGCAGAAACAGCCAACCAAAGCCCATCACAACTAGACTGTCACAGCTAGTGACCAGGCCAGACCCAGATGGGCCTCTGTGGCCCTGGGAAGGACAGCATGCTCTGTCCTGGGGTAAGCGTCTACAAAGCCATGGGGCCTCAGAAACTAAGAGCTGGTGGCAGGCGGAGGGCAGAGCTGCCCAGGCTGGGAGGGCAGAAGGCCCTGTCCCTCCCTTAACTATGGTGGGTGCTGGAGTCAGATACAATTACTCACTCAGTGTATCATAATTACTGCAAATAGCCCATTAAAGAGAAATTATCATCAGTATGATATTAGCAGACAGTGTAGGGAAATGAAGAAACAAAAGTGCTTATTCTCCTATTGTTCCCTTAATGGGGACGAGAGAAGGAGAGGCACAGAGCATCCTTGGCTGACCTGCCTTGAGCCAGGCCAGGTGGGACACCTGGGGCAGAGCCCAGGCTCCAAACCTGCTCATTCTTTGGCCCCCTTGTTGGGGCTCCTGGAGGACACCCAGAAGTTTGATCCCAGGAACCTGGATATCTTCTGGATACAGTTGCCTGAGTGTGGACTCAGTCTCCTCCCAAATGTCACCAAAATGTGGAAAACAGGGAAACAGCAGATGTGGAGGGCAGGTCACACAGTGCTTGGGGCTCGACGTGCCTGCCTTTGGAAAACAGAGGGGCCAGTGAGCCAAGGACTCCTAAGTGGAATCACAAGACCCCTCACAGTGGCCTCTCTCAGACACATAAGACATTGGAGGAAGGACCTGGGACCAGGCTCACTGGATCAGGGCAGTTCAGTGACAGCCAAACCAAGCCACATTGTTTATCCTTCCTTTATGACACCAGTGGTCTGTAACCATGAAGAGGTTAGAAGAGCATCCTCTGAGAACAAAGACCAGCCACTGGCCACCATGGATTCTCATGATGCTACTGCCCATTCTTGGTTCCCTGTGGGGACGCCCATCCCAGATAAGACCACCACACTGGCCACCAAGACAGGACAACTAAGCACCACAGGCAGGCAAAAAACCAAAACCAGTCATGATGTGGATCAACCAGCCAGAGACAGGCGCCTGAGGAATGAGTACAGTGCAATGGAACCAGCAAGAGCTTGCAGCTGTCCTTTGAGGGCCAGGTACTGGGACAGAGGTCAGCTTGTTTCATTGTCACACTGCACCTGGAAAGTGAGTGCCATGTTATGAGTGGGGCGCAAAAGGTCACATCAACCTCATAAAGTTAACAGCTAGGAGTGACAGAGCTGGGATTCAGCCAGGCAGGGTGGCCCCAGAGATCATATCATACTCAGTGACAGAAATGGGATGGGGAGACAGAGAGATGGAGAGAGAGGAGCCGAGAGACACAGACAGAAATGGGGGCAGAAAGACAGAGAGAGATGTCACATAATCAAAATGTAAGAGAAAGCTCAGTGGAGAAATGTACTCAGTCTCCAGATTAGAAGATACAACAACAGACAAAAACAGGAAAGAAATACTAGAAAAATACAGGGTTTACCAGGAGACCCAACTTCCAAAAGGGGCCATAGAAAAAGGATATTTAAAAAAAAAGACAAAACAAATAATAAAAAGACAAAAGAAAAGAAAAAAAGGGCAGGGGAAAGGTGTGGGATTAATTATCAAAGACCATTGTCCAGAACTGTGAGACTGAGCATCCAGCCAGAAAGTCACATCCAAGTTCAACATGATGATGAGGGAAAACCTTGCATGTCATTGTGGATTGTTAGGCCACCAATGCCAGCAATTAAAAAAAAGTCTTCTAGAGAGAAAAACACTATTAGATTGCACAAACCTCCAAACACTGACCCCCTGAGACCTGTTCTCAGGAAGTATCTACAGGATGTGTCCCCAAAAGGAGAAGTCAACCAAGAAAGGGAAGGGGTAGCAAGATAAGCGAGGGAGGAAGAGTGGCCTAGAGACCCTGGACAGTAGCCATCCAAGAGTTGGACCGCTTTTGCCAAAAAGCATCCCAAGGAAATGGACTTCAGAGATTCCTTGCAGGTTTCTATGTCTACATAGTTTCCAAACTATATCGAGATTAACTTTTAGAAAGAGCATTTGAGAAAAATTTCAGGTAGACACACAGAAAGACAAAGTAAAAGTAGGAGGCAATTATTAACTCCAGGAAAAACAAAGTTGCTCAGGGAAGAACATTTAATTGGAGTGTATCTTTGTTCAAGCAAAAAGAATATTCACAGTTACAATAATGTAAATGGGATTTTTTTTAAGTAAAAATATTGACATAGAACTTGGTGAAGATGTTGGGAAGGGAAGAGTAAATGTGTAATGGAGGGAAATCTTGAAATATTTATCCATCTATAAATAATTACACATGTCTAAAACCAATAAATCAAGAAATAGTAATATAAGCCTTGTCTATGGAGATTTGGAGGTAAATACAGGAAGAAACAACATAAAGGTAGAAACAGCTCTCTTGCTGAAAGCAGGTCTGGAGATGGGGGCGGGAGACAGATGAGTTTTCAGTTTTTTATGGATTTTTTTGTTTTTCAGTAGGGATTGAACCCAGGACATTCACATTGTTGTACATTCCCAGCCCTTTATTTTATTTATTTTATTTTTGTTTTTTGAGACAGGGTCTCTCTAGTACATTCCCAGATTGGGCTCCTCCACCCTCAGCTGCTCAGAGTGCTGGGATTATAGGTATGTGCCGCATCTCACAGCCTCTCTCTCTCTGTCTCTCTGTCTCTCTGTTTCTCTCTCCTGTCTCTCTCTCTGTCTCTCTGTCTTTCTCTCTGTCTTTCTGTCTTTGTCTCTGTCTCTCTCTCTCTAAATGTGCTTATGTCAGTTGAGTAAATAAAACTGAATGTGGCAGAAGTTAAAGCCGGCTGCTGTAGCATGTAAACATGAGGAACTCCAAGAGGCTACGGAAAAGCTGACCAGGCTGCAGTGCAGGCTCAGCAGACCCTGGAGGCTGTGGGACCATCTGCATACAGGACCGAGTCTAGAACCCTACTCGGCATGGAGCAGAGAACAGGCCAGTGGTAAGGGTCATCAGACTGTGAAGAGCAGCCACACTGTGTGCCAGGCTCCCAATCAGGGAGGAGGGATAGGAGGCCTCAAGGGCCAGGTGAGGCAAGGACAAGAAAACAAGGGCCTCTGGAGATGATAATGTTCAGTGAAATAAATCAGACACACAAGCTTAAATATCACAGGAACTTTCTCTTTTACGAGAACTCCAAAGCATAAAGAGCAAAATAAAGGCTAGAAAAAAGGAGAGACCCTGCAAGATGGCGGACTGGTAGGTAGCAGGAGAGAGACCCTCTCTGAGAGAGACAGCTCAAATGCCAGAATAAAACACCCTGGAGAGACCCAAACAGAGAGAGATAGACTCTCACAACACAGAAAGAAACTAAAGCGCAAAAACCCGCTCGAATAAGAGGTCCTGGGACTACTGTTAGTGAAGATAAGATCGGCGAGCACGGCACCCGCCTCGAGATGCCTGAATTCTGCCCGACCTGAACAAGCGATCCGAGCCAAAGCGACTGGCTTGAGCCGCCAGAGCCCGGAGCTGAACAGCCCGGCGTGCAACTCGCCGGGACCGGCACTGCACACGACCCACCCAGAGGCACTGTGAATTCCCACCTCAGCCGTGCTGAGGTCGGAGGTCGGGCAGTCCAGCAGTTCTTGGGGACACGATGAGTGATGAGAATAAGACCCTCCCATGGGAAAGGGGAAACCGACTAGACGACATGTTGGATTTGGGCAGGACAGCCCTAACTCCATACGGAAGTGGCTTCAGCTGGTTATTCCCCTCGCCGAGCGGATTGGTGGAATCTGCTTGAACTAGGCCACACCCCTGGCGGGGACCCAGTTACTTCCCTGAGATCAGTGCACACTGATGCAGTGAAGGCCTGCAAAGGTTGACTGGCCCAGAAGGGAGGAGCTAGCGCACACTGCCCGTGGGTGAACTCTAATCTCTGATAACCTATTGAAGAGGGCTAAAGCTCCTAGCCTGCGCCCTGTAGAGGAGCCTTAAACAACAAGAAAAGGGTCTGGGAATTACACTGTACACTTGTATGGAAGGAACCAAAAACATGACGAAAGGGAGAAATAAGAAAACACTCCCAGCCCCAAACCCTGAGAACATTGATCCAGGAGAGGTAAATACAAAAGAGACTGAGGGCAGCAAAAATGCAACATCAAACACAGCATTAGCGGACATAAAGAGATATATTCAAGACCTCGTAAGCGGGACCAAAACTGAAATATTAATTCAAATTAAACAAGAGATAAGTAGATTAATAAAAGAAGGGCTGGGTGCCTCTCAAGAAG